>MU867139.1:0-114103 GCA_033725935.1 Cladorrhinum sp. PSN259
ATCAATCGCCGCTCGCTTTGCCGCGACGGCCATTAAGGGGGGTCGGCCCCTCGGCCGTTTTCTTCCTACTACTTGGTATTCCTCGCCTCCTCCTTAAAAGGTTATCTGTCGTTGCTCCTGATTTTGTTTTTCTAACAGAGTAAGGTCGAATATCCTCGGCCGGTATTAATACGCCTCCCTAGCTGCATTCCGGGCTTTTACTGCTTCCGGGCACCACCGTACCCAGGCCGGATGCTTCCCTATATAATTCGAACATCTTAGGCTGACTTAATTATTATAGGTAAGGTATTAGGCCTCTCCTGCCCTCTTACCCTCCCTATAAGCCATTATGCTATACCGTAAGCATAACGCCGATTTCCTATAGAACCGTTAGGTATGTCCCTATCCCTAGTACTTATAGCACTAGGTAGTTTATAAGACTGCCTAATATAGCTCGCAATATAATATCTAGGCTCGCTAAATAACCCCTTCGTCGTAAGCCTTCTTCGCCTTTTCTTCGCTAGTTATCGTAATTAACGCCGTTACCCTCGTTATTCCTCCTAATACCAGGATTCGAAATTTAACTCTCTCGACTATCGTTAATCTAATCGTTTTACTAAATTCTGCCTCCGTCGTATCCTTCAGATCCCTCTTTAACATCCTTTTTATTAAGACCGTAAAGGTTCTCTTTACCTCCTTTACCTCCTCTCCGAATGCCTTCGTAATCTACTCCTTATTCACGTCTTATATATATTATTCCTTTATTTTCGCTTCCTAGAAAATGACCATTACGTTACCGCTCGGAAGCTTCCTTACCGTAACTGCCCCTTTCTTTTCAGATATTCCGTTTATTACCTAAACGATCTCCTAAAGAAACCGCCGGGCAAATGCCGGCGCGACTAAGCCACGTATTAAGACCTCTTTCCTAATACGCCCCGGTATAACCTTCTTTAGGGGCTCTTCGGCAGCCACTACCGCCTAAATACGGGCTCCTATACCCGGCCCCCCTCTTTAAAAGCTGCTTTTTAAGGCTTTCTTTACCTTATTCTTTACTTCTTAAACCTCTTTTTTCAGCCTCCTAATTACTTTCTAAATTTCTTCTATTATTACCTTCTATAAAGCCCCGAAATCAGCCCCTTTCGAAGGGGGGCCTTTCTCTTCCAAAACCTCGATTCTTATCCGTATCCTCGCGATTCTCTTCACGAGCTCGTCGATTAAATAAAACGCTTTATTACTATCCTCTCCCGGGACCAAGTCCATTAGCAATCCTATAATACCCTCTTCCTCTAGCCCCTCTAAAAACTTCCGCTACCCTCCCTCATCCTCGTCCTTATCCTCATCATCTCCGCTTTTATCAGCTCCCTCCTCCATTTCCTCGTCTTCGTCAATTAGCATCGTTCTAGTTAGCTAGGATCTTCCGGGCAGTGGGGCAAGCCCCACTGCAGAACTTTTTCTGGTCGCGGTCGCCCTCTTTCCCCCGCCTCTTCCCCCCGTCTTTGGAGGCATCGCGACGACGCGCCACGCCCCCCGCCGGTTGGAAGCCGTCGTCGAGAGATAGAGCTTTTTAAGCTCGATTGAATGATGGTATTTTCGTACGTTTTGTCGGCAAGTTCATAAACAAGCAAAAATAGGAGTAAATGGTATATTTGATCAGAACGAGGTATGTAAGTCAAGGGCAAAGGTGTAACAAGACCCCTCAGACAAGGGAGCTGGCATCCGATTGCAGAGAGTAACGTGCCCGTTTTAGTGAAGGAACCTCCCTAAAAACAGCAAGGAGCACATGAGACAAAGGGACTTCTAGTATAAGAGAGCTGCCTTGCTACCATTAACATCCCCAATCTCGGATCCCCAAAGGATTAGTCTTGCAACCATAGAGACTTGATCAATATACTGCTCTTCTGCTGTCCTATCGATACCTGACCAGTGCACCTTCTCCCAGTGTATCATCTCTCTTTACAAAAGGTTAGGGTCGATAAGGTTGTCTTGCCATAGCACGTATTTAGCTACCGTAAATGGTAAGATCTACATCTCCGGAGGAGATGTTTAGATTAAGGCTAGTCCAGTGGATGTGGATAATGTATTTGAACCTTGTATTTACAGTAGATAAAGAATATAGTGTCCGGATAATGTGCTTACCTTGCTCTTCTGAGTATCAGAATGATTAAGGTTAAACTTAAGCTATTTTAATAAGGCAACTGATAAAGGGGCACCCCCTTTTTGATATTTGGGCACCCCTAACACTTGTTCGGTGGGCACCCACTTAATTGATATTTGGGCACCCCCTTCCGGGTTAGGGTTTACTGCGAAATTTGTGGGCTTTCAATTCAACCTCCACCACTTTCTTCCCCGAACAACCAACTTCCCACTTGCAACAACCTTCCACTTGCAAGAACCTTCCACTTGCAAGACCTCCCATTTCAAGACCCTCCCACTTACAAGAACCTCCCACCTGCAAGAAATTACCACTACATTTTTCCTCCAACAACAACTTACTTCTTCCCACTTGCAAAAAAATCTACCACTACTTTCTTCCTCTAACAACTAACTTTCCTCCCACTTACAAAGCGACCTCCCACTTATTTGGAGTAAAAATTATTTACTGTAGGATAAAGGCATATAATGACAATGAAGAAGAATGTGATGATTTGCATAATATGGGAAGAAAGAATCTCATAAAGTGCTAACTCCATACTAAAACAGCTGGCTATTGCATATGTTCTGGTTTGCCCCGCCTGCAGCAGGGTGGGCCACACATGGTGGGCCACGTCAAATTTACTTATATAACCCTAACCTGGACGGGGGTGCCTATTTATCAAAAAGGGGGTGCCCCTCCATCAGTTGCCTTTAATAAAATGCAGCGTCACAATCATCAATAGCACCGGCTTCCTACCAATTCTATTAACTACCCCGTTTTATATCTCGCAAGGCCCGAATAGTAAACTACCAGTAACGAATCCAAATCTATTTATAACAGGGACGGCCCGCGTTCAAAATCGAGAGCGCCATTCAGCGATCCACCAGGTCCGAAAAACAATCCCAACTCTGTTCCTCATCAGGTGCCTTAGGATGCAAGCCCGTCCTCTCTAGTTCGGCCTTTGCACGCAGCGCGGCGGTCCTGTACATGGCCGCGTCAGCCAAGCGCCCCTGTCGGTCCCAGATCTTAGAGATCTGCCACTTGACGCGTGCAGTCTCTCCCTGGTCACCTCGGCGCGGCTCGTTAAACTGAGTGATGATTAGTGCCTGCCGCAGGTAGTTGAGAGCCTGATCGCTGCGCTGATCCCGGTCGGTTGGCCACTGCATGCAGACTAGCGCCTGGTGGTAGAGGGCCGAGGCGACGCTCTGGTGTGTTGGCTTGCCGGGGTATTGGAGGTCATAGGCTCTCTGCAGGTACTCCATAGCCAGGTCGAGGTCGCCCTGTTGGTAGGCAATCTTGCCTAGAATATATGCGGTTCTATGTCATCATTGTTAGTGCACTCTCTGCAAACTCGAAGGGAGAGGAAGCAGTGGTAGGCATTTGGATGCAAGAGATGGCTGGCTCACTCTCCGTGGAAATGGCTATCAAGGCCATAAACCTTCGTTTGGAACGCCTCGGCAGCAGCTACATCTTTCTTCGCCTCCTCAAAGTTTTTCAATGCTGCCTGTGGTCGGCTCCTGTTGCGCCGATACCTGTCTATGTTGTAGGTATGCTGCCTCTCCTCTGGGGCCGCGAGGGCCACGGCCAGTGCCTTGTCCACATACTCTATTGACTCTTCAGCTTTGAAGAGCCCAAAAAGAGCTAGACCAACGGCGCTATATGCATCGGCAAGCTCAGGTCCTGTTGTGGTGGGCTCTTTCTCGCGGATGTGGAGGGACTGAAGAAAAAAGTCGTAGGCAGCTTGATACCGCCCCCGACGGTGGTCAATCGTCGCCACGCTCTCGCAAAGGTATGCATATAACAGGGAATCTTTATTATCGCAGTACTCTGCTGCTCTTCGCCCAAGCTTTTCGCCCAGCACCAAGGAGCATGTCTCCCCGCAGAACCTGCCGACGGTTACAAATAACAAGCGTATTAGTCATTCTTTACTCGGAATTCACCGGATTGGATATGTGTTCAGTAAAGGGAATGGGTTTTTGCTTACCAAGTGGCATCAGCCAGCATAATATGCAGGGCTGGATCTTTGACATCGTAACCACTGGGTCGTAGCAGTTCATATTTATCTTGTGCTGCTTCAATATGGTGGATAAGCAGTTCACACGTCCCCCATACCTGGTACATCTGTCGTCGAAGCTCTCGTTTAGGAAATGCCTCACACAGCACACGGTAGGCAACACCAAATGTCTCGCGGCGCAGGTGTTCTGGTTGGTGGTAGAAATATGCCTCTTGGACGAGACGGTGCAAGGATATCATCTCAGTCTCCTCGTTTATCTTGATCAACGACATATGGAGCAGCTGCGCCTCCGCCTCCTCGTACCTGTCAAGGTGTTAGCTTCTTAGTAGTTTCCATTGAGCTGTCTAAGCAATAGGTACATACTCATCGGTGTCAGACATGAAGGGCCAGGTGTCGAGTATAGGCGTGGCAGTGTTGATAATGCTGCGTGGTATGTCATCGGGAGCAAAGAAACAGAGCAAGCCTAATAAGAGGGAGCTGTTGTCATCCAGACTATCAAAGGCTGTCTGCCAGACTGTCTCCAGAGTCTCGGTATAATATGGGTTCTTGGGTGCATATCGTGGCGGGACCCGCAGCGATAGCTTGTTCTTCTTGAAGTATGGAAGAAATTGCCTCATCGACTTTTTCTTCACAAATATCTGGCTTGCTGTGATCTCAATTGCTAGCGCTAACCCGCCGAGCATTTCAGACAGCTCCTCGGCCGCAGCAACATCATCGGGTTTGACATTCTGCTTGCGAGCGAGCTTCAGCAGAAGCATGGCGCCTTCTTCCTTGGTGAATGGAGGGATTTCGAAGGCGCCTGCTGCAGGTGATGCGGCAACAAGCTCACTCCGACAAGTCACCAACACTTGACTGTTGCCTGTGGCGGGCCAGTTAGAGAGTAGGAGGTCGTTGTCATCCACGTTGTCAAAGACGATGAGCCAGGGAGTTTCTGTTGGTCAGTCAGTTAGCTACTACAAAAGAATTCAGTTTAAGGCATAGGGAATGCGTGAGAGAATCTCTCCTCACCAGTGGTCTGGAGCCAGTTCCACATGAGAAAACGAATTCGATCAGCCGACATGGTGTCTTCATAACCTGGGGGACGAACATGGCCCGCAGCAGTGACCAATGCTCTCGACATATCAGTCGCTGTTTGTGCGGGTACCCATAAGACGAGCGGGCATTTTTCCAAAACTTGCTGGTTAGCATACTCAAGAGCAACCTGAGATTTACCGATCCCGCCGATGCCCCAAAGCGCAAGAGACCGTATTGTTTGCTTTCCGTCGTGAGATGCGAGAGCGTCACGAATCTCCCCTAGGAGCTTAGTCCGGCCAAAGAAGCTGGGGTTCCGGCCAAAAGGAAGCTGATAGTATGGGAGATTGGCTTCTTTCTCTGATGGGTGGGGCTGCAAATTGTGCATTCGGAGGGACTGGAGGACCTCGTCTTGCTTAAGGCTCATTTCAGTCACGTGGTGAGCCTCGACCATCTGGCGTAGGTGTTCGATCCTGGCCGAGAAGTCCTTGAGGCTCTTGGAGAAGTTTTTAAGCGCATTGTCCCAGGATCCATTTTTCCGTAAGTTTTTGATGGCACCGGCCGCGGTAAGAACAAGGTCGACTAGAATGGCAAAAAACCGGCCGAATAATTCCGGATCCAGATCAACTGACTTTCGGTAAACTTCAAAGAGCTCAATGTTGTCACTCAGCTCACCCAGGTATTGAATCACATCTCTCAGGGTGTCGTCACATCGCACCCCGAGCTAGATTGAAGGATTAGAGAGTCCATTAGCTAGACCGATCTCGGCTGATCCTGTCTGCCTTCAATTTAGGGCACTGACCTCTATAAGCAGATAAACCACCCCCCAAACACACGCTAGGTTTATAGAGTTGCTAGAGCCAGTAGCGGATGCGATAAAGATGGCAAAGGTCTGCAGGTGGAGAATGGGCGTCTTGATGCCTCCTAGCAGCCGAGTGACGGTGCTCCTAGGGCCCTTAAGGTTTTGCTGCAGACATTGTATTTTTCGGGCCAACTGATCCGGGCTCCGAATGTTTTGGATGTTCTCATAGTCGTCCTCACCCAGAATCTCTCGCGCGGATCGGATGGCCTCCTCCCATGTGCTTACATAGTCGTCCTTTGCCTCATTGAGTACGCTGTATTAGTGAGAGAAGGTCAGAAGAAGGCTCGACTTTGACACCGATGGCACTAAGACATAATGGCAGGTCCATGTAAATGCACTCGGTGCTAAGAATAGATAGACACGTAATCAAAAACTTAAAGGGGACCTCACGGGAATTCCGCCATCTTCTACGGACGAGATAAATCCTAAATACCGAGAAGGTCTAGGACGCGACGAATCGAGGATTGAGAGCAGCAACCCGGTCGTCATACACGGACTGGTAAAATAGATAGTTAAGACACAGTAAGGGACGAATGCTGGAGAGTAAGCGAAACGCTAAAACTTCACGATCGGTAGCGAGCGACTTAAATCTTAAGTCCTTTAGCAATCGAGAGCGGATTCTCCGGAAAGCGGGAGCTAGTTATCCGGCTGAGATTGAGGGTAGGTTTAGCTGCTTTACTAAGCTGCGAAGCCCTTCCTCGGTTAGGACTGGGGTGGCTCTGGCTCGAGCGAGGAAAGTGAAAGAACAAGGGAACCCAGGACTGGTTGGAGGTGGGGGCCCCTTCTGACGATTTATTGTTACACAAATCCCTAAAGCGGGGTTGTCGAGCCTCAAGTACGTCTTCGTATCTTTCTCGACCCGTACCTCGCTCCGAACCCCCATCTTGGAACCTGACCACAACTTCTTGGCCTACCCTTGTTCTGGATCATGCAATACGTGACCTGCAAGAGAACTCTCCCCCGTGGCACATCCAATATAAATCGTCCAATCGTTTGAAGAATGATGCTGCACATGGTTATCGCAGGCTCGGCATTACACAACGTTAATCCCAACTGCCTGGCGGGGTTCCTAAATGAAGTTGATATGACCCCGCTTTTTGTTTCACAGAATTCATCACCTTGCAGCCAAGTAGCCCAATCATCTGGCTGGAAGAACCTAACCGCGTTACCCAGCTACATCGGCACATAGCGAGTGACCTTAGCAGTACCTATCTCGCTTGCTACCTGACTCTTGACTTTCCACGTAAGGTGATGGTCATGGATGCGTGGGCGTTTGGGCTCTTTGAGGCTCTGCCTTCAGGCCAGGCCTACCTCGCTGTCATATCATCTTGCCCTCTCTTGGAAATGAAAATCTGTTGATGCAGACAAACAAGTTTGCAAAGCTTGAGACATTCTGACACAGCTACGAATACTTTTACCAAGTATCTTTCCTCTGTCCATTCTTTGAAATTGTCATAATCCTTTGCCAGCAATCCCTCCCACCCCCCCCCCCGGGCACCTAAATATGCCTTCGCGCGACGACAGCAGCGTCTCCTCGGCAGTGGCTCTGCCAACAACGGCCAGACTATCCCATCTCCTTGACGACCCGATCTACAAAGTCGAAATCCCCTACGAGATCTGGGCTGATAAGGTGGCGAGCGACGTCGAGCGTACCAACGTCAAGTTAAACATTGTTCCAGACTGCCCGCTCACTAATGTCAGATCTCTCGGTGAGGCAGACAAACCCCGACTCGATACCTGCGGATTCCAATGGTTCCGTCAAGACTTTCCTTACCAGGCCGGTATACATAGTGCCGACGATGTTCGCGCCGATACTCAAGCGCAGCGTGATGCACTTGATCGGTACCTGAACACCATGTCCGACTTTCTCTGCGAGACGGTTGGATGTGAAAAGGTTCTTTGCTGGGACTGGAGAGTATGCAAACCTTTCCCATTCACACATTCCGGTTCTTTGCTAAGCGCAGCTCTTGACAGGTCCGTCGCTCTAAACTTACTACCCCCCGGACCAAGCCCAACATCTACAGTTTGGAGAACGTAGATGCTACCAATCTTCGCGCTACCAAGATCAACGCCTCGCACATTATCCATGCAGGTAACTTGAACCCCGTCTACTCCTTTCACAACTTATAATTCGTATATCTTCCCCCGAACCAGTTATTTTTTAGTCCTAAAGTACCGCTACTTGGCTTTTTAGTCCTAAAGTACCGCTACTTGGCTTTTTAGTCGTCACCAAAATATAAGGTGTAACCTACTACATCAAATCAAGCTCAGAACCCTGTATAAAAAACATTATGAGCTTGCAGGCTGACTATTTCGTGTTGCGCTATTCCAGACGGCTCCCCGCAATGGATACAAAAGGTCATCGCCAAGGTGACCACACCGGAGGAGAAACAGATGATCCAAAGTGGCAACTATCGAACACGAGTCTTCACGTGAGTCAGATTTCCTTAGCCTAGTTTTCCCCATGGGGACTTTTATTTCATACAGCACTAGATCATGGATACTGACGCCCTGCTGACAACCAACTTTTCTTTCTATCAAGTGTATGGAGACCGTTAGTAGATGTTGTCCAGACCGATCCGTTGGTGTGCTGCGACGTTCGAACCGTCCAAGAATCTGACCTCGACATCGTTCAGAAGGTCATGGATGACACGGTGGAAGAGAGCATGTACCTTAAGCGTCAAGAAGGGCAGCAGTGGTACTGGATGAGCAACCAGACCCGGGACGACGTCATCGTCATGACGGTCTGGGACTCGAGGAGGCCGTTGAGCAAGAATGGTCAGTACTGTTTTTCTTTCCATTCCTTTCCTTTTGTTTTGTCATGCCGGTGGTACTTTTGAGACTAACTTGTTGCCTACCCTATATCGTTAGCCGCCGTGCCGCATGTTGCGATGGTTCTTTCCGAGCACGAACCGGGTGCGAAGCCTCGTGAAAGCATCGAACTTCGATTTATAGCCTGGAGTGCGGAGTAGCTTTCGATCAGATATCTCGTTCGTGCTAAAATAGTAGGTAAGGATGACTGGTCTCGATAAGACTTGAAGCAGCAGGCAATTTCGGTGGTCAAAGAGGTTAAGGCGATCTTTCATTCCGTTGGCAGTTTACTAGTTAGGTAGCTATGACAATTCTGAATTACTTTACAATACAACTATTAAGATCTATATACGCCCTGAGATATTATTTATGCTGTTCGAACACACGGCTTTCGTAGCTCCATGAATCTCAGGCTTGGATCATTTTAAGACTGCAACACTAATCACCTCAATTCTTCTTTAATCCGGTGTCATATTCCCCCCCCCCCCCCCGCCCCCGCACCCACCGACCAAAAAAACAATAAAATAAATAAATAAAAATAAAAAATAAATAAAAAATTTAAATTACATTTTACAAGATTGGCTGCTCTGCTCATTTAATTTACTCACGCGTATGGTGATATGTTAAATTTGCACGGAGAATAGTTACTGAATTTCTTTGGCAGGAGATATTGAGTTCAGGTAATCAAGATTTCAATTTCATCGCATTTCCTAACCCAGGCTGGGGACACTAACTAACCCAAGACTAGCTACATCAAATAATCACTGTAATATCCATTTCTAAGGTCCAGCCCAACCTTTAAATGCCCCACCATCGAGCTGCCTCAACGCTCAGGACTTAGTTAGCTCAATCGGCAATTAGACATTCGTCATTATGCCGGAATCTTTTAACTTACAACATTGTCCAGATCAGCGTATCATCTCACTCTAAGAATGAGCATTGACGTGGTTGCCGAACAAGCGCATGTCGCGGACCTGGCTGACATGAACTTTGTCCTCGGCCGACTTGAATTCAGGAAGGTCACGCCAGGGCTCCTTGCGCTCCTCGGTGAGGCTGCTGGCAGACGTGCTAGCGTCGTTGTTGGAGACCGGGGACTGCCCAGGGGAAAGCTCACTAGAGCTGTTGGACTGGGTGTTGGTGTCAACCTTGGAAGCAGGCATGGTGGATGTAGGTGAAGAAGTTGGGATCGTGTATAAAAGTGTATTTATTACTTGGGGATCTCCGTTGGTTTGTTGAGTCCAGTGGGTTTGTATAAGCAAGAGAGAGAAGAGGGAAGAGAACACAAGAAGACGATTCCCTCGACACTACCGGCTAGTTATGCCCTTCTTATGGACATCGTTCCTCTGAACAATGCACCACGGGGTCAAGTAGAGCAACCCAAGAGAAGACCTTTGCGCGTGGACTGCGGCAACAACAAGAGTTGAGCCTCATTCTCCCATCTAGAGTATAGATAGGATAAATTGGTGTGCGTGAGGAGGGTCCCATGATTTTCTGCCCAACTTGCATTATTCACGCCAGCCCCATGGGTGCTTCTGGTTTGTATGACCAACCTTATTAACATGATTGGTCCTTCAATCTTCAACGCGGACTCCTACCCCGCTCTCAACAGCTATCAGGGTGGAATTTCTGTCTGTCGTCAGAGTATTTTAGTCTCACTTTCCATCCTTGGTAAGTAGCACGGCATGCAGGTGTGACGTGTGAGCCCTGAATCATGCAAGCTTTCGGGATAAGGGACCAATACCCCTCCCTATCCGCGTAACCATGAAATTCGAGTCGGGCTTTTGGCGTAAGACAGATGCGCTGCGGGGGTACGAGGGCGGCTATGCGAGGCCAACTTCCGGTATAATCACCGTCCTATTTGCAACCCAAGCTCTTGGAGAGATGGGCTCAAAACCAGTCCTTGTAACACCTTCCATTTTCGGCCTCGATTAAGTTGCTACATTGCATCTTCATCAACGCAAATAACTGCACTGTTCCAGTTTTGTGGGGCGCTTTGGTTGTGCTCACCGGTATTTAAGTTCTTGCCAATCAGCACCCACGAGGCTTTATCTTTACCATCCGTGTATTCTGTTAATGATGCAACGGAATTAGCCGAGCCCCGTGCTCCAACTCCGGTTCTAAGCCCCACCCACCCGTTATCCTGCAGTTCCCATTCAGGAAATGCGGTGATGTAAGGCGCTCTTTCCGCCGTGGAATGTGACACACCTAACCAAATTTCCTTGCTGCACTTTCAACGCCCGGTTTGTTAGCATTTGTCGCAAGTCGCGCAATCTGTACCCGACTCTTCATCGTTTCATTTGCCGATCCATCCGAAAGGAAGCATGAGAGTGCACCCAGCACCCAGTCTGGTTAAAGTCGGACGACGACTATCCTTTGGGCCTTTGGCGTTGCTGTTGCCGCCACTACCATCACCACCCATTGTCCAGCCATCAACCCTGCGCACGTTCAGACTCCGCCATACTCACACCAACGCCATGGATATCCCACTACTAGAACTCCGCGATGGCAACAAAATACCCTTGGTGAGTATATCTCTACTAGGCAACTCCCCATGCATATCTGAAATTTTGTGGGAAAACATCAAGGCATCTGAGAGGTTTCCCTTTCGGTTCATCTCAGAGGTCTTGCATATATCTCAACACACGCCTGCAGACATTCTCCTGAAGACGTGGGGTGAGATATAACGAACGCCGAGGATGTTCCCACGAAACGCATAGGAGGTTTCTTCAAGATGAGGCTGAGACTAACTGAATGACCTCTTTAGCTGGCCTTTGGCACCGGCACGGCTTGGTTCAAGGAAGTTGGTGATACAGCTTTCAACCAGGGCCTTGTGGATCTAATCAAAACAGCCATCCAAAAGGGCTTCTACCACCTGGATTGCGCCGAGATGTACGGGACCGAAGAAGAGGTTGGGATCGCCATCAAAGAGTCTGGTGTTCGCCGCGATAAGCTCTTCATTACGAACAAAGTGGCACAGGGCATAGACGATATCCCTGCGGCAATGGAGCAAAGTTTGCAAAAACTTCAGACTGATTATTTTGACTTGTAAGACTCTCTCTTGCACACTTGGGCAACTTATCAGTCTCTTTTCAGCTTATTGACATTCTGATATCAATAGATACCTCATCCACATTCCTTTCTTCGCAAAGTCAGACGAGGATTTCCAACGCGCGTGGAAGTCCATGGAGGAGCTTAAGATCTTGGGCAAGGCGCGGTCAATCGGCGTATCCAACTACTTGCGCCCGCACCTCGAGGCAACGCTCAAGGGCGCCACCATCCCACCTGCACTGAACCAGATCGAGTACCATGCCTATCTACAGCGCGGAAACAATTACATGGACTGGATGCGTGAGAACGGCATCCAGGTTGGCTCATTCAAGGGGCTGACCCCCGCGTTCCGAGCGCCGCCAGACGCGCCGCTCAATGAGCCACTCGCTCGCATTGCCAAAGCACATGGGACCACTGAGGCGGCGGTTCTAATCAGCTGGATCATGAAAAACAAGGTCGTGGCGGTTACTACTACCACTAAGGCAGAGAGGTTCGATGAATACGCACAGGCGCTGGGCGTGAATTTAACTGATGATGAAGCCCGGGAAATTACCGATATCGGCCAATCCTACCACTTCCGCACATCTTGGGGCGAGTATTTTGAGGATGATGACCTATCTTGAGACGGTCTCTAGGACGATCTCTAGGACGATTCTAGGTCGATCATTCGGCCGTGTGTTGAAGAACGATAGAAGAGGCTATGAACTGGTAATGAAAGATACGATGATGAGAACTCTTTAACTAGGCGTGTATGGACTAGTTAACTTTCCATTGCACTAGATAGATCTAAAAAGAAAACAAAATAGGCTATGGCTCTTTATGTATTGGAAGATGGCAATTTCCTTATTTCATTTCGTCCAAGTGACTATTTCCAACCTCTCTAGCATCCGCTTCCACCTTCAGTAATTGAGCAGCTGCTCCTTAACGCTACCCTTTCCGAAAACCAACATGCTAAGAAACTAAGAAATATGCTCGCCTCTACCCAAAACGAGGCTCGCCTGGTCCGGACGACTATAGGTAATAGAACACAATATCCAAGGACACAACCCAAGCCAGAAATTTCACCGGAGTCGCGATGCAGGTGTCTCCGTCGCCTGCGCTCCTTGCTGAAGCTGCAATTTGTACGCCATTTTAGCAAGATTGACTTGAGCCGCAGCCAGAAACATAGAAACGGCCGCGATGATGATCCCAATGACGCTAAGGATGATGACGACCCAGATTGTATACCACAGTCTCAGATCGCGCTGGTCGCGCCACAGGGACATGAACCTGTTGGGCTGTATGTCACGGACGTACTGCTGGATTCTCTCGAGCCGGGCCTTGAAGATGGGGAACTCAATGTTAGCGTCATAGGATTCTCGTACGGCCGCGCCGAGGTTAACTGATGATGAGATGCTGTTGCCGCATAGCTCGTCCAGACAAGGGTCTACCACTACCGGGACATGCCCACCGGCTGATGACGCATCTTTGATGAAGGCAGCGATGCTGCTTTTCGTGCCTAATGCGGCACGCTTGCGCTCGTGGCGCTGGTATACTTTTCGGGCCCTTCGCTCGGCCTTGAAAAGCAACGAATAGGACAGCATGACTTCGTTGATTAGTTGCTGGACAGTGAAACCCGCAGATTCGGCCGGCTCTTCCTCATGCTGTGGGTAGAATTCGCGCAGGATGCTGATCAACAGTTGGTCAGTTAAAATTGGGTGAATTTAATGACATGAAAGTGGAAGGAAAAGAGTGGAATAAAAGCTTACATGGCCAGGGCGGATTGATTGGAGTGTTTTTGCAGTTTGCAAAAAGAAGGACACTTGAAGAGGCTCACCGAAGGTGTGGTCGGATCGAACTGGAGATGCTCACTTATTGTGTCTACCCAGATGATTTTCATGTTGGCCATGTCTTTGAGGGTTGCCACATTCATGTGGGATACTTCTAGATTGGACCCGGAATTCGGTACTTGGGTCTGATATACCTGAGAGCTTCTCGACTCTGTGAGCTTTAACCTGGGCCTTTGGGGCTGGGGCAGGAGCTCCCCAAAGGACCGCAGGAGTTCGTCCAATGGCCTGCCTACCATGTCGACTGGGGCGCTTCCACGTATGGAAGGTTGGGTGATTTGGAGGTCTATCCTTAATTCATCGGCCTCCTGGCGTGCGCTGGGAACATACAGGAAAGACAACCAGCCCAACAAGGCGAAGACAAGGCGGTGGGCAGATGAATCATAGCTCAGATCACGGTCTTTGCGGATGATATCCCGGCTCTGTATTGTCTGGATTATTCTGCTAATCGAAATAGGACCGTGGTCACGTAAGACGCCGACCACTTCAGAGCAGAGTTGAATAATCTTGTCGTCGATAGTATCTCCCAATTCGTACGAATCGTCGATTAAGTTATCCCATTCGTCGTTCACCCAACGTCCGTCGGCAATAGTGCGGAGGTGAAGGAGACAGGCGTTCGACTCCTCTTGGGAGAGCTTTCCGACATGCCAGTCGGAACATCTCTCAAGGAGTCTCGTCTGGATTTCATTCTTATCGGCGCCGAGGACGGACCTTTGCCTGTAAAAGAATGCTACTAGGCGGTTCCTCGAAAACAGTTTTTCGTTGTCACTTGCGTCAGGTTCTGAACGAGTGCATGTTAGTAAAGTCCGAGGGTGCTACCTTAACTGTAGATGTTGATAAGATGCATTAAATAAGACTCACGAGTCCCCATTTTCTTCTCCGCAGGTATCCGGCAAGATGCAACGTCGGGATCCGATGTCGAAGCGAGGTTGTTTTAATTAGGGATCTATAATCTCGATCTGCCTTGCTGCAAGTGCGGTGCCGTTGTACCTGTCAAAGGAAATCTTTTTCTCAATCGAGGAGCTCTGGGTGGGGTTACGGCCTATAACTACATCATCGATAGAACAGAAGGGCAGGCTGGGTGGGAAATTAGAGGCAAAAAGACGTCACTGCCCCAGCTGGCAGATCCTTACTTTAGGCGCCTGGAGGCCTCTCTTTAGGTTGTGCTACCCTTCATAATGCACTTTGTCGCCAAGGTTTTCACTGCGCCCCCTTTTTGAGTCTCTTAAGCGCTCCGCGACTCCGGTTTAGCAAAGCGGACCAACACCTGTAGCACTACCATTGGCTCTCGGCCACCCGGACATTGCGTCATAACTCCGATGTGTCTCGCTGACTCGTTTAAAATCCCCTTGGCTGCTCACTGAGCGGGGAAATCGCGAATGTGGCTGCCAAAACAGCGTTAAATAATTTCCACGCGAACACGAAGTGAAGAAACACCAGAGCCACGATGCCCAACGACTGCCTCAATGTGGCTGTGACCGGAAATCCTGTCAGTTCCATCTGCCCAATTCGCGGTGACTCATAAATTGCAAGAAAGAATGGCTTACCTTTCCTCGCATGTAGCCATTTATGGATTATCCCGTCAATACCTCCCAGCTTGTACGGGATGCTTTGCCGGATGTGATCAAGAGATCGGGGAAGAAGGATATCCGAATCCTGAAATACTACCGGGACACGTTGGATACCTATACCGATGTGCGATTTGTGTCTCACGACATCTGGGCGGGCAAACGATCCCAATTTCTCCCGAAACCGAGCGAAACCGAGGACGAACACGTTGATATCGACTTGATTCTGCACCTAGGTATGATCGCCCTAGATTGGGACCCCGATCAGTTTCGCTTCGAGACCATTGCGCGCAGAGACGGCTACGGACTACCTGGCGATGATGGTAAGCATGTTGACTCGGCCGAGCTGAAAGCGCTGGGCCTTCCGGACACGCTCTCGACTTCGTTGGATGTGGAAGCGGCGTGGCAGAAGGTTAAGAAACAATACCCTGTAAGTGGTTCAATCCGCTGCGAATTCCTGGCTCCAGTGGCGGAAAAACTTTCGGGAAGAGGTTGGTGCCAACAGGACCGAGCTTAACTAGAATCGCACCCCCTGATTCCCAATGTGGGCGTGTACCGATGACAGGTTCAACGTATCTAACTAGCTTCTAGCATGTTACGACATGTGTATCAGATGACGCAGGGCTCTACTTTTGCGAATTTCGACTTTACTCTTCCCTGGCAGAGCCATGCCTCGTCAAAGAATTCGGTAATAAACGGGGCCGAACAGTATTCCAACATATTCCCCAGGCCTATACAACACAAGCTATTGACCTTGCACGTGCCGTCACTGTATCTTATATTACTGCTTTGGCTGATGATCCGACTTTTCTCACGAAATAAGGACAAATAGCGAGAAGAGAGTAGAAGAATTAAATAGTAGCACAAGTGAGTCTGAGTACTCGGTTAAGCATTGTTTAAGTTTGCTATTTGCCTTTAGCTTAGGTAGTACAGCAGAGTCTATAAACGAAAGGAGTTGAAGAATGATTAAGGTGAATACGCAAAATCCCGTATCTGTCGAGTTAAAGACGGATAAAGTTTGAATATTTATGCGATTATTATAATAGGCACTCCTTACCGGTGCCCTCAAATACTTGCTCGTAATCTTTCATCTGGCCAACGTCCTTGAAACCGGCTTCTCTATACTGGTTTTCAAGATCTTAGTCCTAGTTCCGATTATACTAAGACCTGACGGTCCTGTAACCCGCGACTCCTGTGTTCATCAACTCATCTAGATCTAGTCCTGTTGACCAGAGAAGCCGTTGAATCCACCGTGTAATCAACGCCCCCTTGTACTGATGCATCGACATTGACAACATACAGAGGAGAATCTCGGCTCGTGCATACACCATCTCCTTCAGGTTCACCGTCGGTCACTAAATCGCCACTACGACTTATAAACCAGCTTGGAAGTGTGCCGAGGTAATACACACCTAAGAGGTACTATCGGAAATGCTCTCAGTTCTCTAGAAGAGGATGCAAGTTACCGTTGACATATTCATCATATATAAGCCGCGCCTCCTTAACTTTCGCGCGAAGTAATTGAGAGTTCTCATTGCTATGAAATTGGACCATATTAGCAAGTAGGTATTAGGAAAGCAGACGCACGGCGGATCACGTACAGATTAATAAGACCTGTGTCCTCCATCTCTAACAGCATCGCGGTGTATTTCGCCGCCAACGAAGGATATATCGCAAATACTCTCGGGTAAAGGATTTCTCTAAGAATCTGCTTCCTAAAAGGCTAGCTTGCGCAAAGAAAGTCATCCGACTACAGTCGTTTTGAGTCATTTAGAGCGCTTCGATACCTCTGCCTTACTCAATATTCGACAAAAACCCCCAATAAGGTAAACTGCGCGCACTATTTAAAACTAAGCAAGTGGTAGGGAAGTGACAGAGAAGTGGATATGTGGATAGATGATACAATCTTGTTTATCTTATAGCATTATTAGGCATAACGGGAAGAAGAAAATAAAACCCGAACAATGATAATTACTAATCTAATATAGCTTAATTCATAAGGCACCTATTTGCTCCGATTCGGTCGCAAGCGCCATAACGACGCCTATAACTAAGATCTTCGTTGTTGATTGTGAGCGTTATCGGGCATAACCAGAAAAAATAACCCGAATACTAATGAAATAATTATACATAACATGGCTCGATTGATAAGGCACGACTCGGTCGCAGGCGCCACGATAACGCCCGTAACTAAGATCTCTTGATACCTTCAACTGTCGCCAGATGTGGTGATAAGGCCAGCTGCCAAGGTATTTGCCCTGGGCGCACTTAATTAAGAACCACCAGGTAACCTTCTATTATAAATCCAGGCTTCCTATCCATCTTCTTCCTACCCATCTTCTTCCTTTCACAATATACTTAAACCTCCGGGTAAGCAAGTATTAGTAAGTCCTGTGTTCGTGAGAAGGCTTGTTCCCGTGCTAGCTGACCATTGTCGAGACATTCTAATTATACGGGTTAGGTCATCCACGTGCCCAGCGATGTGGAAAGCACGCTCCGCAACACTAGGAAGCTGCTAAAGCGGTACGTGTTGCTTCTCCGCTTTGCGATTGCTGGCCGGATTTGCTGACAGCGGCTTAGGGGCGGAAAATTGCTGCTCTTTGAGGTCTGCAACCCCGAAACTATCGCCGGCACCGTACCATTTGGACTACTTCCGGGCTGGTGGCTCAGTAGGTTCTCTCCTTTTTCCTTCATAAAAAGAAGAAGAATAAATAAGATAAATACGAAATGCATAAAAATCGACACGGTTGAGAAAAAGCTAACGGGATAGGCACTGAGCCCAGCCGCCAATGGGGGCCCCTAATGCGCGAGACTGACTGGCATGAGTACCTCGGGCGCACCGGCTTCAGCAGGGCCGACATAGTCGTCCGCGACTGGGGCAACCCACTGAGCCACATGGGCAGCGCTCTCGTCGCGACGGCGGTCGGCAAAGCGCAGCCGGCCGCACCCCTCGCCAGGACCCTGATCATCTACGATGCGAACTCAGACCTGCAGCAAAAGGTAGCCGAGATTCTCCAACCACAGCCGCCTGCTCTCGGCGCATCCGCTGCCGTTGCGTCGGTTGCTATGGAAACTATCGCCGAGGCGCCCGAGGCATCTTTGACGGAGACATTCTGCATTGTCCTGCTAGAGCTGGAGCGGCGGTTCTTGGCCGACATGGATAACGACAGCTACCGAGGCCTTAAGCAGCTGCTGGCGTCGCGCCGTCTGCTCTGGCTGTACCGCACCGGCGGCGACCCGGCACTGGAGCTTGTCGTCGGCTTCGCCCGCTGCATCCGGTACGAGCGCAGAGACCTCGGTTTCACGACGATCGCGGTGGAAAACATTGCCGATCCACTGTCGGTCGCTAGTACCGCTCTCGTCATTATCAATGCCATCACTTTGGGGTCGTCGGCCGAAGACGGCGCTACGGCGTCGAGCGAGGAGGAGTATGCCGAGCGCGACGGGCTCATCTGCATTAACCGGATCATCGAAGCGGACTATGTAAACGACGATGTCCACCGCCGCAGCGTCCGCCCGCCGCCCGAAATGCAGCCGCTAGACCCGGTACGGCCGGTGCGGCTGACGATCGGCTCACCCGGCCTGCTCGACACGCTGCAGTTCGTCGACGACGACCTCGATACAGCCGAGCCGCTTGGTAGCGGCGAGGTTGAGGTAGACGTGCGGGCGGTTGGCATGAACCTGCTTGACGTCGCGACGGCGCTGGCGCAGGTAGCTAACGAATCGCTCGGATTCGAGTGCGCGGGCGTCGTGCGACGTGCCGGCGCACGCTCACGCTTCCGGCCCGGCGACCGTATATTTGCGGCATGCTTTAACGCCTATCGCACTATCGCGCGTACGCCCGACGAACTCGCCGAGAGGATGCCTAGCGATATGTCCTTTACGGCAGCCGCCGGTCTGCCGATTAGCTACGCTGTGTGCTACCACGCCCTGTTCAACGTAGCGCGTGTGCGGCCTAGCGGGACGGTGCTAGTGCACCACGGCGCGCGTACCGTTGGGCATGCGGCAATACGGCTGGCGCAGTATGCCGGCGCCGACGTATTTACAACTGTCGGCACGCCCGATAAGCGCGCCTTTGTGGCGGCTACCTTTGGCCTAGCTGACGATCATATCCTGCCGAGCCGCGACCCAGCTGCCTCGTCGCTCGCCTTAATGCGTGCTACGTGCGGCCTAGGCGTTGACGTTGTGCTTAATTCGGCGTCTGGTGAGACCCTGCGCGCGGCCTGGGCCTGCCTCGCGCCTTTTAGTCGCTTTATCGAATTGGGCGACAAGGACATCCTCGACCGTGCTAGCCTGCCAATGGCCCCGTTCGGGCGGAGCGCTACCTTTGCCCGCGTCGACATGCTGCACATGATGCGAGATAACCGGCCCCTCACAAAGTCGGTCCTAAGTGAGGTGCGCCGGCTCGCCGAACTGGGCGTCGCTCGTATCGCCCAGCCGCTGCAGGTGTTTGGCTACTCCCGGATCGAGGCCGCGTTCCGCGAGATGCAGACCGGCAAGCATATAGGCAAGGTCATCGCCGTGCCGGATTTTGGTGAGGCTGTGCCCGTACGTCTACCCCTCATAACTATTCATCAAACGAAACAAGGCTAACCCGCATAGACAGATCCTACCCGACACCCGCCCGACATGGCGGTTTGGCCCGGACGCTACATACGTTCTGGCCGGCGGGCTTGGTGGGCTCGGCCGCAGTATGGCCCGCTGGTTCGCGCGCCGGGGCGCCCGGCACCTTATCCTACTCTCCCGCTCCGGCGCTGCCCGCACGCTCATCGCCGAACTGCGGGCCCTCGGATGCACCGTAGCAGCGCCTGCGTGCGACGTTGGCAACCGCGACCAGCTTTCGGCCGCGCTGGCAGCTAGCCTCGCCACCATGCCGCCTATCCGCGGCTGCGTGCAGGGCGCCATGGTGCTGCGCGACCACAGCTTCGCCGACATGCCGCTCGCCGACTTCAGCGAGGGCTTCCGCCCAGGGTGCGCGGGTCGTGGAACCTGGATGTGCTGCTGCCGCGCGGCATGGACTTCTTCGTCATGCTGTCGTCGCTCGCCGGCGTCGTAGGATTCCCCGGCCAGGCTAACTACTGTGCCGGCAATACGTACCAAGATGCGCTGGTGCGGTACCGCATATCTCTCGGCGAGAAGGCCGTCTCTATCAACCTCGGTCGCATCTTATCCGTCGGCTTCTCGGCCGAGCGGCCCGACGTCACGAAGCGGCTGCGCGCGCGCGGCTACATGCCAGTCCGAGAGACCGAGTTCCTCAATGTGTTGGCGTACCACTGCGATCCAACCCTGCTTGTCAGTCAGTTGCGTGCGCAGGTCGTCATGGGCGCCGAGACGCCGCCGCGGCATCGCTGCGTGCAAGGGGCGTCGACGAGCCGCCGTGGATGTGGCGGCCGCTGTTCCGCACCCTGTACCTGCTAGACAGCCACCATGACCGCAATCACCGTGAGCCTAGCAGCGGGGGCCTTGAAGCGGAAGCTGTCAACCTGCCGCTACTGCTGCGCGGTGCCGCCTCGCTCGCCGATGCCCTAACGCGTAAGCCAGCCCGCTCGCTGTCAATGCCCGCCAGCGAAATCGATCCGGCTAAGCCGCCGCAAGCCTTTGGCATCGACTCACTCATCTCGGTCGAGATCCGCAGCTGGCTGCAGAAGGAGATCGGCGCCGAGCTGCGTGCTCTTGAACTCATGGGCCAGATGAGCATTGCCCAGCTCGGGCGCCTGGCCGCTACTAAGAGCAAGTACTTACCGTCGTTCGGCAGCGGATGACTTTAGCGTGCGAAATGGCGGTCGAAGCGTTATCGACCGCTTTGGCTTAGCACCACGTCGGAACTGTTTGTAGGGAAATGCCTTGTGTTCTTTATGCAGCATAACATTGGCTACATTCCCCCTTTTTAAAGGGGCTTGGACTATTTGTTTAAGAAATACGATAATAAGCGTAGTATTTAACCTAGTTACTTAATATCTTTCTAGCCTTTTACTAACTTCTTCTTAACTAGACTAGCTACTTTTTTAAATCCATTCGATAATTGTTTCGTTCCAATAAATATAATTAAATACTATGAAGATATCGATGCACTGGTTCTTTCTTTTTATATCTTACTTCCTTTGCGCTGGGTACGGTGTAAAATTCAAAAGAAAATTATAGAACAAGAAAAAAAAGAAAGAAAGAAAGAAAAAAGGTAACCAGATAGCTTTGAGAGGATCTGCAATGACTAACCGAAAAAATGTAGCGCGAAGGCTGAGACGGGGGCTTATTAGTGCAGTACTTAAATTCTATTTAAACTTTCTATAAACGGACTTATAACTTTCCTTGATATTCCTATTTTAGAAGAAAGCTTATCCGTAGGTTGCCGTGCCCCTATCTATAGAGCCTGAGGTGGATTTCAGTTTCGCGAACTGATCTTTACGTCGTTTTATTCTCTCAAAATATCATATGATTATGGTGGCAAGGCACATGACTCAATGAACGCCGTTGGTCAAGATAACGGTATCCACAGTGTCACCGCTGTCGGTGTCGGTGTCGCTGGCAGCAATATCGTCGGACCCGGCGTAGCTGCTGGAATCGGAGCCGCTGTCGTTGTCGTTCCCAGTGTCAGCAGGTGTGAGGGTGCCGTTGGTGGTAGGTGGCGGTGAGGGTGGGTCTGGCTGCGTGCTATCTTGGGACATTGTGGTGATGTTTTCCGTGGTGTTTTATCGGTCAAATGTGGTGTTGAAGTAGGGGGTCAAGTAAGTTGTGTGAGCGTTTGATGAGGAAAGAAGTCATGGTTTATAAAATGGGAGATCGAGGAGACTTATACACAGATATGCAGGGGAGGGAAACAATTCCGTGGCGGTAGAAGTCGTCTGATTGAGGTTGGTGCTGGAGAATACGAGGAAGATATTGTAGTACATGATATTTTTTTTTTATCGGTTAAGTATTGTATACACAACAGGAACGGCTCAAGAAACGTCACGGCGAGGTAGCAGGAATCCACGAGAGACGAGATTGGTGTTTGAGGATTGATAATTATACTGACTTTGACGAAAAGTCTCGCATCACTTTATCAAGCTTTTTGCATAGTATTCTACATGTACTGGGCAATCTAATAAGTCAAGTTAAGCCACAGTGAAATCAGTACCTAGTTAGTGCTGGTGCTCAATTAGATCGGTTTATAAAGGATACTTCAGGTTGGCTGTGATACTCGAGAGAATTGAAACTCTTTGGAATAAGTCATCACATTAGCCCTTGTCTAGTATTGCCGATAATTACTGAACACACAAATACATGTCTCGAAGCAGGGCTAGATTTGACTACTGACCAGCCACATGCAGTCGAGTTAAGACTCAAACTCGAAGCTTCTACTTGTGCACCATATTGTTCCACCAACTTCACTAAATCAGTACCCCCTTCCGCTCTTCAATTTTGCTACTGTTCACCCCCCCCAAAGATGTAGACCCCTTTTGAAACTTCCACAACCCTCAATTTGAGTCTTGGGGGTATTTCAGACATTAGTGCCTGGGGTTTCTCCCGTTGCTGGTTTTTCTGATCGCTTTACATGATCTTGTGGTCCGGGATTTTATCTTTTGTGATCCAGTGATCCTTTGATGCAGAGTTAGCTACGTGTAAATGAATAACATCAGTGAGCTTTCAAGAGGTACTTTACTTACATGGTTTGGAACCTCAATTTTAGGAGGTTCGCTGGGGTTGCTTGAGCTGTCAGTGGCAGCCTGTGTAGTGGTTCCGCTTCTCTCGCCTCCGCTGTCTGTAGTGGTGGTGCTGTCAGTGGAACCGCTACTAGTGGTGTCGTCGGGAGATTGGGAGGGGGGCATTTTGATGCCTGATGCTTATTCGAAAAACTTAGTGACTGAATGTTATGTCTGGGATCTGAGAGATATATTTGTAAATCAAGTGTTTAGAAGTCATGCCGGGAAAGTGATATGGTAGTGCGGTTGTAATGTTATGCACATGAAGACAGAGGAACGGACATATTTAAGAGGACTGAAACTCATCTGATCGAGATAATGTGTATAACGCGTGGTCAGCTTTTCTATGAAGCTGTTTGTGTCACTGGCGATGATGAAAGCTGTTCGTAAACCGCTCGCCCGGGTCCTTCCTGAGACGAGAATCCGATTCTTCGGCATGGTTGCCTATCTCCATGTCCCCCTTGGTGTTACAATCATTGAGTGACACGGCGGGGGTTACGAATCTACGTCACCACATTGAATGAATGAGGTGATGGATGAAATTCATTTGATAAAAACCCCAGCGAAGACATCCAACAAGATCATTAACATGGGCTCAGGGGTGTATTTTCTTACCCAGCTACTCACTATAAGTCACTATTTTCTTAGCGCGTAGTCATAACTTGAATGATAATGCTTAGTTGATGAGGAATACTTCTTCCAAGACTTCCCCAAATCTCGGGTTCCCCCGAGGCTGTAGTGGTTCTGGAGCCTTAACCCACCCCTGACATCTTGGGATCGTGTGATGGTGTTGGTGACAAGGTTACACGGACGGAACCACCCTGGTCAGTACCAAGCCGGTGGGAGACTAGTCAGGGACGTCTTAGACTATGTCCGAATTGGAACTTTTCTGCCTTATTATAAAAAACAGTCCCACCCTAATCTGTTAGTGCTCACTTTCCATCTCTTCTTTTGTTCCCAAAAACTTTAGACACGCCACCCATGCCCAACATGACCCAGAACGCTACTGACATCATATACGACGCCATAATCGTGGGCGCAGGCTACTCTGGGCTTGCAGCTGCCCGCCATCTCAACGATGCCGGGAAAAAGATTCTTGTTCTTGAAGCGCGTGACCGCGTCGGAGGTCGAGCAAAAACCATCAACACCGAAGATGGAAAACAATGGGACGTAGGAGCCTCCTTCCTCGGGAAAGGGCAAGATCGAATGTTCGATCTAGCCAAAGAGTTCAGCATTGAAACCTATCCGGCACTGGGAGGAAGCACAGCCAAAACCATCTTTGCAAATCCACAAGGCGAATCAAAAGCGTACTCGGGTCTTGTTCCGCCTCTGGGTCTCTGGGCAATCCTCAACAGCGCCAGACTAGTCAACAAGTTCGAAAATCTCATCAAAACCGTCAACATTGAAGAACCCTGGAAGACTCCAAATGCAGCACACCTGGACAGAATCACAGTCCACGAATGGTTCAAAGATAACTGCTGGTCCGAAGTGCTTCACGCCATGATGCAAATGTCTATCGAAGTAACGCTCGGCTTGCACCCATCCGAAGTCTCTCTGCTGCACGCCATGTTCTTCTACCGCTCTATAGAAAGCTGGACGACGGCCATGTCGGTTGAAAACGGCACCCAGTCCCATCTCATGGTAGGCGGAGGCCAAGCCATCGCCAACAAACTTCACTCCGCCCTTGGTCCTGAAGTAGTCCACCTCGGCGAGCCAGTCACCTCCATTTCTTACACCTCATCACCTTCATCCGTGACCATCACCACGCCGCTCGCCACTTACAAAGCAAAGAAAACAATTGTCGCCATCCCACCGGCACCAATCTTGAAGATCCAATTCTCCCCTTCGCTACCAACACCCAAACAGTTTCTCCTCCAACAAACGACCATGGGCCAAATGGCCAAGATAATCTTGACCTACCGAACACCCTTCTGGGTCTCGTCCAACTTGAGAGGCGAAGCGACCTCCGTGTCGACCCACATCTCCTACGTAATCTGCACCGACCGTCTAGAGTCTACCAGTACCGGTACGGGCCCCCACAAGCTCCTGGCATTCATCGCCGGCAGCAAATTCACTTCCTTTCTTTCGCAAACTCATCATCCCGACTCGGATTCTACCGATTCTAAAATCCGCCAGCTGGCAATAAAAGAAATTGTCAAGATATTCGGCGAACAAGCCGCAGAACCACAAGACGTATTCTTCCACACCATGTTATTTGACGACGACGGCGGGAGCGACTACGGCGGCGGTGGATGTCCGGTTGCCAGTCCCAAGCCGGGTATCTAGACTGGGTTCGGCGAGTGGATGAGAAAGCCGGTCGGGCCGATTCATTGGGCCGGCACCGAGACTGCGACTGATCATTGTGGGTATATGGAGGGTGCCGTGCAGGCGGGCAGGAGGGCGGCGGGGGAGGTGCTGGAGGGGCTGGGACAAGAAGATATGAGTGATGAGCAAAAGAGTGAAGTGAGGGCGATGAGTGGTGTGCACGCCACACGGGTAATTCCTTCCACCGCTGGCACGTATGCCCACATAGTAAATGCGTACCAGACAGTAGTATATAAACCGACCTAGGGAGATAGCCTACCAGCGAAGTAGCTGAAAAAGATTGTTTCAAAGAAATCCCAGAGCGTTTAGTGCAGTTGGCAGGCGTTACAACAAACTGTTTCAAAATGTTCAAAAAGATTTCAAAGTTCCAATTCCCTTCGCTTTTTGGGTTCGAGTCCCAGTCGCTCCATTCTGTTTTTTTTTTGTTTTTTTTTGCCTCTTATCCTGATGTTTGTTGTTGGTTTTGTTGTTGCTCAGGAGACCAACAGGTCGCCTCAATGACTCCGGGAGATGTTATGTCGGCGAATTTGAATCCACAAGTGTCCCCAGCTGCTACACACGGAATGTTGGAAACAGCATGGAAAGAAGAAAGGCGTCATTTGGCATCCTCATGGCCGTGCGAAGTTGAGATGTTGACGAAACACTGGGCCAGACTTTTGGTAGAGTTCTGAGCGGATACAGGAAAGCCAGGAACAACGGCGCTGTGTTTATTGTTAGTAGAAGTGGGTGTCCTCCAAGCCCATATTCTACGTAACATTTTCTTTTGTCAACCTTTCTTACCCGCCGCAATGTCTTACTGTGTGTAACCCCTCCTGCATCTTGTGGAACATGAGCGACCCGGAAGGACAGCGCCTCGGAACACAAAAACAACGTCAGGAAAAGTTGATGAACTTGAATAATTAGTAATATTTCTCAACCGGCAACTCAACGTAATCGGTAGGCGAGTCGGCATAAAGTTCCATCTTCCCATATTCAGCAGGCGCGCTGGCCGGCAGCTCTCTCCTCTCGGTGGCCTCCATCTCTGTCGCCTCCAACCCGGTCGGCAACTCCTCCCTATCCATGCCCTTTGGATCCATCTCGACCGCCTCGATACCCGTTGGTAGCTCCCTCCTATGCGTTGATTTGTTGTCCATCTCGCTGATATCGGAATCTGTTGGTAGTTCATTGAAGCCCGGACGCCACTTCGACCTCGAATTGCCAAAAAGGTCAAACCCGCTTCCGCCATTCCCCGGAGCACTTCCCTCCATCTCTGCCACGGCTACCTGCTTGCTTCGGTGACGCCTCCAGAGCACGAATCCCAGTACCGAAATAAGTACCACGACGACGAATGCGCCAATACCAATTCCTGCCAAAACGGCTGGCGGTAAATGCGATTCCTTTTTGAGTGGTCCTGAAGTCGGTGAAGGTTCGACCGTTTCTGTCGTCTTGACTGAACCCGCTGGGACAGTTATGGAAACTGTCACCATTAACGTACCCGTCGCGGTTCCCTGAGGCGTGCCGTTGATCACGGTGACGGTAACTGCTGTTGGTGTAGTTTTCGCGCTGGTCGTCGTAAGGGCTACATATTTGTTCAAGTCGCTGTTGAAAGCGGCTACGGGCGTCAGGTCCTGGGGAGTGAACCAGTACCACTGGCTCCCAGCTAATACCTGGTCCTGGCAGCAGTAGTTTGCCCCAGTCTCGTTGCTTCCGTCATTCTCGCAGTGAAGAATACTGGCCGGAGAATCCCAGACACCTGATTGCAGTGGGAGATGTCAGTTCATGGGTCTGGCGCTGTCAATCATGTCAAACAAAATACCCACCAAAGCAATACCGCTTGCAAGCACCACCTTGTTTCCAGGTCGGATCCGTACACGTCGCCCTCACAAGCTCCTGATTCGGCCCTTTGCACAAGGTGTTGGAAAGACAAGTGTACCCAACCGCCCCGTTACAACACGCAGAATTCTCCGCGTCCGGGTCGCACGGGAAATACCCTGTAGCTTCCTTGCCGTTTGTCAGATAACATTGCCGGCCGCCGTCGGCGCGTGATTTTGCGGAGAAGATGGATAACGAAAGAAATAGCGCAGTTGCTAGGGAACGTGTCGGTGCCATGCCGATTGATTCTGCATCTACTTCATGGGAGGAATCTGTCCGGGGATGTCTCTGTGATTACTGAAGAAAGCTGGAATTGAAACTGGTGGGTTGCCAGCGGCCTGACAGGGCGGGGGGATAAGATGACAATTTGTGGAGTCGAAAAGAGGCCCTAAGATTTGCATGTGAGATTGTTGAGACAGCCTACGCCGTAAAAGGGGGTCCAGGGTCCATCGTGTTCTGTGGTGTCGGCCTGTATCGTGAGCTCTTGGCGTCTGACTATCACGGGCCCCCCGTTTGTCATCCAATGGGTCCCATCGTGGGCGATCAGTAAGCATCCCTGACCCCTGAAGTCGACCAGTCTCGTGCGATGGCGAAAGCTGCCTGTCCGCTTTTGTAGCTAAGCGACAGGGGCTGGATATTAGCTTTCAATTCCCTCATTGTCGTTTTGAGAATCAATCTCACATCATCGAGCTAGTGCTTGGCTTCAGGCGCCAGGAATTGACATTCAGACCCAATCCTTCAAATGTGAGCTTTGGGCACATGACTAGATAAGTGACGGGCGCCGGCAGAAATCCTCATTGTACTAAATAATCACGGTGTTCCTCCTAAATGGGTGATAGCATACCCGATGGGGTCGACACTGCTTGGCCCACATGGATGGCAAACCCGAGTTAGTAGTATGGGCAAAAAACAATATTTTATGACGAGTGCATTTTGGCACTAGCCAAAAGAACATTTCCTCGAGTTCCTTTGAATCCTCTTGCCATAGTAGCCCCCAAGTCCCCGTACCCAACCAAACATGGCCTATCAATCAGGGTCAGCACACTCTCCACATCACACCACTACCAGCGCAATCACCATTTTTCCATCATATGGGAAAGCTAGGTCATTAACCTAAGACCGCCTTTCAGTCCCCCCAGAGACTTGATCCCTGCAAACAGAAGATATTTTATCGGGTACCCCCGGCGAATATTGTTTTTAATTTGTTATAATGATGCTAGGTAAAATCATGTAAACAATGACACAGGACAAGGAGAAAAGTGGCGTTGATAACGATTCCTCCTAGGATAATCAGAACTGGAAGGAATTGGTGTCATCCAGCGGTGCAGTGGGGGCTGTTCGCTCGAAATCTGGTGGTAGTTGTTTTTTTGTATATGGCTACCGGTCCTCATTGTGTGTGCCTGTAAGTTCGCGGCGGGTTTCTTTCCGGCCCAAACACCGTATCGTCCACAGAGGGCTCTCGTGTGTGCAATTTACGGCACCTTCAGACTTCGAACTTGCATGGCCAAGGTCTCCCAGTCCTCACTCTCGCGCCGTGATCTGAACTGGCATGTCATTGATGAGGAACAGCCCAAAAGCGTTGTAGATATCCCAAGGCTTCGATGGCCTGGCAAGTGCCCAGTCGAAGCTGCGGAAAAGCTGCATGTATAGGTAGTCAGTAGACTGTCCGCGTATTTAACCAGTCGTCACCCAAGACAAAGCTCACCTCAAACAAGCACTTATTGATCTCCATCTGCGCAACAGGCTTTCCCAGGCACTGCCATTTGCCATGCCCAAACATCAAATCATTAACCCTCGTCATGGTCGCCAGCTTGGCCTGATCCGTCTCAAACCACCGCTCAGGCCTAAACATGTCGGCGTCCTCGCCGTACAGCTCTTTATCCTGATGCATCGCGACCGTCGACACCCCAATGTTTGTTCCACCGGGTAGCCAAACTTTCTTCCCGCCTGCCAGAGTAATCGTGTCGCCACCCTTGGGTACATCCTTTGGCAAGTAATTCAGCACAGGCGGCCAAATCCTCAACCCTTCCCTGATAACCGCCTGCAAGTACGGCAGCGTCTTGGCAAAGTTGTGACTGATGATGCCCTCACCAAGGGCCGGCACTTTGCCGCTTCTCACCGTCTCGTCAATTTCCTTCTGCAGCTTGGCTTGCACTCTGGGATGAGCCATGAGGTGCAGCATGATCCCTCGCAACGCGCCAGCAGTTGTGTCGGACCCGGCCACCAGCTGCTCAAGAATTTCGCTCTTGAGATCATCTCCCAGGACGCCATGGCGCATAAACGATGCCATCATGTCGTGTCTCGCTGTATCGGGGTTCTTGACTCTGTCTCCTACGACCTCGAAGCACGCACGCATCATAGCTCCAAACCCAGTCTTATCAGTCGTTTTAGGTCCCAAAAGCTTACCGAGACCAGGAGTCTGCGTGAGCCAGCTGATGCCTAAAGCCATAAACGTATTGCCGATAGCCATGCCTTCCTCACTTGACTGGATGAATTTGCCAATGTCACGATCCTCGATGAGCATGCCAAAGGGCTTACCGAATGCCACGGCCGAGATAACGTCCATGGTAAAGTACTGAATCTTCTTGGCAAGGTCCATCGGCCGTGACTTGGTGTCGGTCGAGACGTACTTGGTGTTGATGAGGTCGAGAAACTCCTGGACGCGCTTATCGACATCGCCCTCTAGTTCAAGGTTTTCGCGGCCAGAGTACTAGCGGGGGTTGTTAGACCATATACTTGGTAGAGTTGAGAACATATAGAACAAAGTAGCCGGAAACTCTTACACCAGGAGCAATCTGTTTCCGCCGCTTATCGTGAAGCTCGTTGTCGGTCTGGCTGAAGATATTATCACGGCGGTGCTCGACGCGCACGGCGTTGAAGTACCATTCGGACCGTTTGTACCCAGGCTTGGTGTTGACGTGAATCCATACCTCCGGGCTGGAGGATACGACAGAATTAGGGCCGATGCGGGCAATGGGGCCTGCGTGGAGATGAGTTACCATTCAATGTGGGCATGATGTGTTAGGTAGCGTACATACCATATTTTCTGTTCACATTCGTGTAAAACTCATAGGCCTTCTCGTCAAACATAGCTTTGTTGTGAGGGAACTCGGACCAAGCAGCAAGCCATGGCCCTGCGATATGACTCAGCCGTTGGTACGCAACCACTTTTTGAACGACATAGATTACCGCAACCGCGGCCACCAGCGGCCACCGGTGCTCAAACAGAAACTCCAAGATGACTTCCAATTTCATGGTGAAGTTGGGGGGGGGGGGGGTCTGAAGCTAGACCCAGAGAAGGGTAAAGAGCGAGGGGCAGAGATATAATGACCGCAGAGTCCGAGGACCTGGGGGCCCCTCGGTAGTTTTATGTTACACACTCAAAATAAACCCAAGAATCAGGCCCAACACCCACCTCTAATGTGACTGCCCCCCGCTACGAGCGGGGCATACCAGATGGAGGAACAACAAAGCTGCAGATCGTAAATTCTCGCTTCCAGTACCAAGGATGGTTTGTAACCGATATTTGCCTCGATTATGTGGTAAATTGGTGTGCCGTGTAGTCTGACATGCATGGATATGAATCCTTCCATGCAAGGCTAGCACGCACAGACTGCCGAGTTCAACCCAAGAACATCCGACTAATCCCCTTTCGTTAAACTATCCGAATACTCCTTCTTGAACCAAGCACTAGTAGTTATCACTTAAGCTCAGGTCGCCAAGAAAGAAAGTCGTCAGAGATATCACAGCGGAGGCGATTGGTGCGCATTGAAGAAACGGCATTTGGTCCATCAATTATTGACACGTGGAGGGAAACGCCGACGGGGAATGGGGTGACCTGCACTTTGGCGAAGAAAAACAAGACCAAGACTTCCACCCCACTGTCACATCGTCGAATCGTTGCGATAATGCCCTTCCGTCACACCCTCCATTGTCAATGGCGTCCCTTGTTGCCTTGCTGGCTGAAGGATTTACTACAATAGATCGATTCCCTTTCCATCCCATTCCTCTCCATAAAGCGCTTTCCTTGGATCATCGAGGTCCAACCATCCAAGAAATGGGTTGCTGACCTGGTACCCAATGAGCTTTTGAAGTTCAGCGGGGTACTGGCGAACCTTTTCGAGCGGGTTTGCCAAGTATTGGTTTTCTTCCTGTATCGGGGTTGCGTCAGAAGTGGGCTGCAAGGAATTCAAGAAAAAAGCACTAACCTGTCGGAGATATCCCCTTGTCATAAAGCAACTATAAATCAACCTTTCCTCGTTCTCGGTCGTGTTTGCACTTCCTCCATGATAGCAACTTGATAACATCATGAATGCATCTCCAGGGTTGAGCTCAGCATAATACGCAAGGTCCTCGTTGGGAGGCTCCATGGATTCCCAAAGATGACTCCTTGGGATGAAACGGGTTGCACCGTTTGCTTTTGTCGTCCTTTTGGCCGCGACGAAGAAGCCGATTCCGGTGTCTCGTCCCATCTGGTACTCCTCTGCAGTGATGGCCTTCAAGGCGTTGTGATGAATCATGTCATCACGATGAAGCTCCTGGTTCCTGGCACCGGGGCCAATAGAGAAGACGATGGTGTTGTTGAGCTGCGGTGGTGACAAGGATGTCTCAAGTTTCTGTCCAATCCAGCACTTAAACTCCGACTTGAGGACAACATCACAAACAGCTTGGTATAGGGAGTTGGCCACAACGGACTTGATAAATGTCGGAGATTTGCCGGCAAGGCCGTAGACGCGGCGAGTCTCACGGGGGAAGAAGTCGCCGTCCCAAGGTTTGTCGGCGTTGATATACGGGCGAGTCTCTTTTTCGATGATTTCGAGGGCAGACTGTGGGATAGCATTCCGAATAACAACACCACCCGCTCGGATCAGAGCCTGTACCACTTGATCTCGATTGGCTGGGTCGGAGGTAAACTCCTTGACCTCGGGGAGATCATCGACGACTTTGCTATCCATAATGTGAATGTAGGCGCTAGGGGTGGAAAATGAAGAACTGATGTCTGTGGCTTTGACAATGACGACCGAAACGGTGGTAATCCAGCGTATGACATATTTAAATTTTATTTCTTGCACATGTCACCATACTGCAGTCAGGCTCTCTGATGACCATGAGGAGAAGAGAATTAGTGAGAAAAAGATTAGCGCGGGCATCTTGATGATTGGCTTGACAACTGCACGGGCTTCTGGAAAAGCGAGAGGATAGACTTGTTTGTGTGCGTCATCGACTTTGACTTTCTTTTTTTTCATATCAAAGGATGCGATGTTCCCAAGGAGAGTAAAAGATAAGCCGTGCAGCGGCTGATAACCGCGGCCGCGAAAACGGTTGGAAGCAGGTAGTGGGACAAGAAAGCGGGGAAGTCGAGCTAGCCCCTTTTAGTGAAGTTTAGCTCCTTCAATATGCAGGACGCGCTATCAATTCCGGATGTTGTGCATGAATGAAATGGCGATTTCAGGTGCTGTTGGCCCTTCTTGCATACAAATACTCAACCCAAATGGAATATCAAGCCGTGCTTACTCATAGCTGCTGAGATACTGTCTGCATCCGGGATTGTGAGACCGGTCCAGACTGACTGGAGCAGCTCTATTGTCTGCCGAATGTTGCCGAACCCATACTTGGCGTACATATCTGCCATGTATCGTGTAATTGCTGCTTGATGTTCTGCCTGTCGTGCTCGAAATCCTGCAATTGCTAGTGGCCAAAGAAGAATGGAGACCACCTCGGCGTCGACAGGCAGGGCCTGGAGCAGCTCGACGAAGGAGGAAACAAGGAATTGCTGAGATTCGGCGCGGTCAATGAGCATTAACATGGCTAGCTGATATAGCTTCCCACCAATAGCATGCTGGTTGTTGAATGTAGGGTCCGGGGTCCAAGAACGAACTTGGGCCCGGAGATTGTCTGTTTTCGCCGTCCATATCTTCTCTGTTGACTCAGACACGACTGCAGGAATCAAACGGAAGAGGTCGCGGGCACAACCAAACAAAGTTCCAAATATAGGAACCGGTGTTTCACTCATGGTGGTAAAGACATCTTCGATGTGTCGAAGAAAGACAGCATCTGGGCCGTCGACAGCAGATGAAGCCGAAAGGGACAGGACGTAGGCGTATAGCTCGGTAACAAATGCGATAATTGTGAGATCTGCGGCGTCGGTGAGGTTATTCCCGTAAAGAGGCCCAGAGAGCAAACAGCGAGCGGCGTTGAGATGGTGGAAGGTGCTCCCTTCCTCGTCACCACGAATAATCTGTCAAAAGTCAGACAACATATCTCACAGACATGGGCCATCCAAAGCCATACCTCAATCAAGCAAAAGACTAGGATTGTGACAAGCATCCCTAAAGCGGAATTTGCCTTGCCGGCAGCAAACTTGGTAAGCTCAAACTTTAAGGCGCGCAGACCAAGGACGCAGTGTTCGTGGGTAGCAGTTGTCCATGCGGCCGTCGCATGGCGAGGTTCAGCACCATAGTGGATACCGCTGAGTGCTAGAAGGGCATGCAAAGCGGGCTCAAATTCGGTCGCGATTGGAACCAAGATATTTACAAATGGGTTAGATGATGTTGGAAGAACCGAGATTGAGTTGGCAGTGCGGCGGAGATAATGGTCGTAGAGGAATTTGGATCCAGGCCGTTTCTGCAGAAGCAGTGGAATTTCTAAAGGCGGTTGTTGACTCAGCCGCGTCAAGCCTGTTGGTAGCGATTGTGACGATGACGACAAAGATGACAATGGTGTCAATGCTGGCGGTGGCTGAGCTTTGATGTCGCCATGAGGGTCTGGTTCTTGGGGCGGCGTTGGGTAGATGCAGATGAGGGAATTGCGATCGCAGGCCAAGCAAATGGGCTTCCGCTCATCGCATTTCTTTTTACGCTTTCTGCAAGTAAAACAGCCCTTGCATCGCAGGAGGCGGAGAGAAGTGGCGGGTCTTGAAATTCGTTGCGAGAACATTGGACCTCTGGAGTTCCGATTCAAGAGGCGTCGACGTTCCGTAGGTAATTACAGGTTGTTCAAGCACCCGACTGCTATATGGATCCAAGGGAACGGGCAAGCTGGGGATCCCACCCGGGCCTGCCCGCTAGGCTAGTTGAGTGGTGGTGGAGTTGAAAGTATATAGCTCCATACCTACAGGTAGACGGTCCACTATTTTGGCAGGGTGGCTGCCCACCCAAATTTCACCATTGCAGCTCAAATGATTAGGTAGATACATAAGGTACATACTTAAATCACTACTCCTGTTACCTCAAAGGTCTGAACCATATTCTTCTCAAAATTTGACCAAAACTTGGTTCCGCTGAGCTGCGTGTCGCTGCGCTCGACATAACGGCTCCCACTTCCAATCTGTGTCGTCCATCTCTTGACAACAGCACCGTTGACTCCTGGCGTTCCGAACTTTGAGAGATCAAAGTTGATGTACTGCGCATCCCCCCAGTTGACAGCAACCAAGACCAGTTTCTTCGCAGCCGCATCGTACGCCGCAATCGTGTAATCGCTCCCCGAATCAAGAATGCGCATCCCGGGCCGTATGTGTCTGGCAAACTGGGCCAGAATAAAGTATTTCTGATTGGCCGAACCCATCGTTTTCTTGTCATTGTCCGCATCAATCAAGCCCCAGCCGCCCCCGTCGAGCACCTGCCAGTAAACCCACGCCGTTGGCTGCAACCACCGCATATCCAGTAACAGATTGCTAACTAGTCTCTGCCCCGTAGCGTCGCCCTCGCCGTATTCACTTTGCCAGAGTTTCTTGCCGGCCTTCGACACAGCTGAGTAAAGGGCGTCTCGTCTGCCATCCCCGTACTGGTAGCCGTGGACATTGATTCGGGATACGGCACCCATCACACTGCTCGAAATCCGATTGAAGGTCGTAACAGCCTCGTCGTAGTAGCTCTCATCCGAAGCAGAGATGAAAGATGAAAGCCCACGACTGCTGAGCTCGGTACCAAGAAATCCGAGCACGGTCGCTTGCGTGCTCGCATCAAAGTGACAACCTTCCTGTGTTCCCGACTTGCCATTCCACCACTTCGCCGACGGCTCGTTAAAGGGTGCGACGGACTGAAACCGAATATTCCAATTATCCGCAGCATATTTGGCAACGGTAGCGAGATAGATAGCGTGCTGCTGATAGTTCCAAGATTGGAGGTTGTCGGACGAGCCGTCGTCGGATCCGGACGGGTTATGATTCTTGCACATCCACCACATTGGTGAATTAGAAAAGAGCTCGAGAATGTTGGCGCCTCGATCTCTTGCCTTGGAGAGCATACTCCTCTGGTTTGCGTCAACGGACCACTTCCAACTGCTAGACGAAGGATTGGAATTTCCCCAGTCTTGCCAGAAACCCTCAATCTGACGAGAAGGAATTATCTTCGGAGAGACGACCATTTTGGATCCGTTGTAACTATTCCAGCTGCTTGCTCCGGCATTGTATCGTGCGATGTTGAAACCGAGGCCGGGGAGCGATTGGCCTTGGAAGTTCACCGTCTTGGTCGTAAAGAAGATGTCTGCCAGATCATCCCTGTTTCCGAAAGCTGCTGCCCACCATGCCAAAGATGTACCCCATCCTTCCCAGGTGCCGCGGTTGGATTTGGCATCAATAACAGTCGTAAGATCTGCGTTGGCGACTGGGAAGTTGGCCGCCATCAATGCCAAAGCGACAGCAAGCTTTTGGATCGATGCTGACCCCATTGTAACAGGTCAGCCTTCAGTCAGGGACGGGGAGTGAATAGATGGATCTCAGTTGAACAACAATTAGACTCGACTAAAAATGGGGGTTCAAGTCATATTTGTACCTGTCAGACTCAGTGCCCGTGAATGCTACCCCTAGATTTACTGTTACATCCCGTCCCAAAGCCCACTGCGGAGACGAGTTTTTTCCCCCAGACTTTTCCACCAATAAATCCCTCCCAATCCGCCTGAAACCGGTTCCGAGTCGTCTAGCGTTTTTACGGAACATGATTTCCCGCGATCATGAGCTTCCTCGTGGACCTCGACCCCTGACTGCTAGTGTGGTTCCGAGTAGCCGGGTCCGCGGAGCTGTAGTCGTACTCAAGAGCTTTAATGATTGCCCCTTTATTCTCAAGGATGATGCTGCCTTTCTTTCTGTGGAAAGTCCTTGAGTAATTTGGCAATCTGCTTGGATTTCTTAGTTAACAAATTGCAATGGGAATTTCCGAAAGCGTGATTTGCTCATCCCAAGGTTTGAGCAGTTCAGCAAGCTGTCTCGTTACTTATCGTACTACATGTATATACACGTTCTTGATCGTAAAACAACATTATCACAAGTCTCATTGTCACCACTTTCAAGTTCTTTAAAGTACATTGTGTCTTCCACACTTCCTCTAATCCGCTCCAGCTCACAATAGTAACATGGCGCAAAAACCTTAATGGTGTCTGTAGTTTCACTTTGCCCAAAAAGTGAGCGTGGCTTGTTTTAAGTTCCGGATCGGAGAAAACTCCGACTGTTGAGGGAATCCGAGATTTACAAATTAAAAGCCCTGAGGGTTGGGGAAGAGAGCACAAAACACACACGCCGGCAGCGCCCCATCTTAATTGCCTGCGTTGAAAAAAACTGAAATTCACAGCACTTGATCTAAACGTCCAGGGAACCTGTTCACCTTACGCGTCAGACCGACGCTTCATTATCACGTCGAGGCATTTCGCATTCGTATCAATTGACAACCATATTGTGCCCTCCGGCTCGACATTATCCCAAACCGACAAAACGTATTATTGACCGAAAGGAGACAGTTGAAACCTAGAAACATATTGAAGGGATTCGCAAGCGCCTTTGAGAATTTAACACACAGCAGAGCTCAACTCACCTATTGTCTTGCCTTCCGATCGCAGGCATAAATTCTCTGTCTCTCGTCCCAAGTTGTCGGAATTCCTTTTTCTTTTCCTCCCACTACCACCTCACCACTAGCATCAACAACTACTACAACAATCGCGGCAAAAACAATGGCTGCTCCCGTATCTTTCCTTCTGGCGGGCTCGACGCCCCTGCCACCCCTCCGCGCCGCCGACCGTCCCGCGGCGGGCATCATCGGCAGCGGTCGTCCTGTCGAACACGACACCAGCCTCTCAGCCACCGCAGTCGTCTCCGTTGGCTCGAGCGCGAGCCACCAATTTGTTTTCGCCGCGGCGCCTCATTCCCTTGCCTACCAACGCCTCCTCGTAGATCGAGTATTGGCATGGTCGGACGAGATCGATGAGACTGTGGTGCCGGCTGAAGATGCAGGCGTCGATTTCGGCGTGGATTTGCCTTGCCATTTTCCTCCGTGCCGACTGGAGGCTCCGTTAGAAGGGAGGCATGGGTATGAGGCTGATGATGAAAGGGAGGACAGCGGAAAATTCGGAGGGTCCCTGCAGAAGAGGACGGCCCCGGTTGTTCATCTAGGCTCTCAATGTCAATGGTGATGGCGGAGCATACCGGCCACCTGAATGAATTGATCGAGGGTCAGAACAAATGGATCAACGGAGTGATGGCTGGGCTTAACTGACAACGGCCCGGAAGTTCTGAAGTCTTGCGAAGCCGTTCTCAACCAGTTTCCCACCCTCTACCAAACCATGGAAGACATTGGTCAGACCTTGGTGAAGATTCTCGAGACGAATCACTGAACTGACAAGTACGCTGAGGTATCGGATGATTCAGAGAGTTGGACTTTTGTTTACTTTGGATTCAGGGGCAGGTGAAACATCCCTGCCAGCAATCAACACCTGTCTGGCAGCTGGCAACTTCCTGGGGCTCCCGATGCACCTGCTGCAACCTGCAGCACCGGGATCGTGCATTTACGGTTCATCATCGATCATCACCTTTTCCGGGTCTTGCGTTTGGTCGATGCAACTTTTTCTTTCGACACACAAAACAAAGTCGAAAACTGGATTACACAGCAACAATACCAACCCTCACGCAACATACGAAAAATGACGGAACTCGACCTTCTCATCCTCGGCGCAGGTTGGACAGCCACATTCCTCATCCCCCTCGCTCAATCCCGCTCCATCCACTTCGCAGCAACAACCACCACCGGCCGTTCCATTCCCAGCAACGACGGCGAGATCCCCACCATCCCATTCAAATTCGACCCCGAGGCCCCCGAGGAGGAAACACGCACAGCAATTGCCTCCCTCCCCCGCGCCAAAACGGTGCTCATCACTTTCCCACTCAGAGGCGACGGACCCAGCAAACTTTTGACGGAAGCTTACACATCCTCCCACCAAACATCGGCTGCCACAGCGGCAACTCAATTTCGCTTCGTCCAGTTGGGTTCAACAGGAATCTGGCAATCCGACGGGCAAACTTTCACTAACGACTCCTCACCCTGGGTTGACCGTCACTCACCCTACAACACGGCCAACCCGCGTGCCATCGCCGAAGATGAACTGCTGAAGCTCGGCGGGTGCGTTCTTAACCTCTCTGGCTTGTGGGGCGGACAACGCAACCCCAGGAACTGGATCCCGAGGGTTGCTGCAACGAAAGAGCAAGTCAAGGGCAAGAAGAGTTTGCATCTCGTTCACGGGCAGGATGTCGCTCGCGCCATACTGGCCGTTACTTCTGGCGACGAGAGGAAGTGGGAGGAAGCGGGCAAGGGACAGAGATGGATGTTGACGGACGGGTTTGTCTATGATTGGTGGGCTTTGTTGGCCGCATGGGCCGAGGAGAATAAGAAGGAAGGAGAGGATACTATTGAGCAGGTGAAGTGGGTATGGGAACTAATGGAGGAGGAAGGGATTAGGGCTCTGCCGAGGTCCATGGAGGAATTGGGCAGGGCATACGATGCCAGGGAGTTTTGGAGGAAGTGGGGTTTGGAACCCACAAAGGGCGGAGTTTAAAGGTCAGAATCAGTTGACTCCTTACTAATGAAACATATTGGGAGATGAAATTGGCACCGATGGGAATACCTACAGCTTTTAGTACTGGCAAGATATTGCCCCGACTACAGGATGAATTGTATTGTTAGTTTTGGTTTGCTCTTCTTCCGCAAAGCAAACTTGTATTCATAAAAGCCCTAAAAACCTGTTTAACTAAAACTTCAGTTGGAACTTGACTAATAAACAGGAAATTTGAAATATGATCAGCTTTCGATGTTCAGGGTTTCCACAGCATCTATCCCGTACATGAACGCAAGTATACTTTTCCCTTATAACAAGGATGCTTCGTCCCGCTAGGTTGAAGTGGATTTAGCAAAATCGCCGAGACATTAGAACTATCTTTGAGAGAACAGGGAAGCAACGGAAGACATATTGTATTATAACCCTGTTTACTGAATCATTTCGTTTGGCCTGTGTGATTTATTTTTTGGCGGGACGCCATACTAAACAGGAGGATACATGATGGAAGATTTGGGTCACGGTGGGCGTGAGGTCTCAGTCCCCAACGGGGAAACTGACTTTTGAACAAAAAGGGATAACTCGTCATTTTCAACAAAGCGGCGAAGATGTTTGACGCTATCTATATTTGCTACAAGAAAAATAAAAGTGACAAGATAAAAAGGAAAATAGTAAGAAAGTCTGCATTAGGAATTCGGCAAAAGCAAATGCGTCAGCCGCGAATCGAACGCGGGGCCCATCGATGGCAACGATGGATTTTACCACTAAACCACTGACGCTATCAACGTTTATTTAGTATCTGAAGATGTGCTGCAGCATCAGGTGTAGACTTTATCAAAGATGGGCAAAGCAAGATTCAGCATAGGTTGGTCTATTTGTTTAGCCCCACTTACTGTTTGTGGGCATGGAAACTTGACGGTCGATGCTATAAGCATATGTTATAGGTATAGAAAGGATTTTAAGCTCTTGTTCCATGGTGACTGAATTAAATGCCTGCAAGAGTCAACAACCGCACCGGAAGATTTGCGGAAGCTCGAGCACCTTCCCAATAGGGAATATCAGCATTAGAACTCCGGACCAACAACACCTCAGGTCGAGTCTCACCATTTCCATATCAAGATGCATTATTCGAGCTCCCACTCAGTTGGTCCGTCAAAGATGCCCTACGGCTTGCGAATCGGCCCAACGGCATTAACGGCGTTGCATATGATGCAGTGCGGGATTAAGAAATGCAACTTGATTGATACTGTAGTAGATGGGTATATAAACGGTTTTGATGAACGGCCTGAAAAAAATGTCTTGACGGAGTTTGGTCACTTTGACATTCTTCAAGCTTCTTTCTGCAAATCTAGTTCATCAAATCCTCGCCGCATAATTACTCAACATGTCTTCTACTCCACAAATTGGCCCGCACCTCGTCAAGCTTGACGTCTGTCTATACAAGAAAGAAGATGTCTCTCACGATGACTTTATGAAATGGATGCAGGAGGAGTACAACCCCAGAGCTGTCCCGATCATCAAGGCGCATGGCGTTGTGCAGTATTCACAGGTGAGTAACGTATCATAATCATCACCGTACCATGTCATTTGGCTTTCAAAGCTGACTGTTGGATAAACACGCACAAACAGACGGCAACCCCTCCGTGCTTCCGTGAACCATTCCGCAATGCACTGGTCAACCAATTGAACAGGCCAAAGTGGACAGTCCCCGACTACGATATCGTTATTACGTACTGGCTTCACGATCTCGACCTTATGGAAGGGCTGAGGAATGATCCGAAGTGGGTTGAGTTGGAGGAGGAGGCACTTAAGTGGGCGAATATGACGCTCGGCCACGTGGTTATTGGGCGTGAAAATATCCTGTTTGCTGCTGAAGGGACTGGGGAGGCGAAAGAGAGCAAGTAGAGGCTGCAGTTACTACAACAAGTTGAAGGGCAGAAACTAAACCCCGATAGCACCTTCTCAGATGGTCTGAATGTGGTGCCACTTGGGCACTCCGCCCCGGGCTGGGGGCAGCTTGTCCCTGTCCTTCTTAGAGAAGTCGCGACATGGTGCTTCGAGTATTTTTTCAACTCAAATCACGCAATTGAGATTTCTGTGTATTTTCTGTTGACTTTCTGGAATTTTCACACGCAACCTTTGCAGCATGCGAGAACCCATGCTGCCGACCCAAAAGTCCATGGCTCTCCAACGTTCTTGTAGACCACGCCCGTAACACCTATCAAACAAGCAGCTCAACAACTAGGAGGCCGAGTGGGAGGTAATATACTTCTAGAATGAGGATGTATCAAAAGGACAGGAAAACGGGGCGCATCGAGAAAATCTGAATATCAGTCAATATAAAAGCTTCGAACTACCGACATGAAGAGATGTAAAAAAGAAACAGCGTCGTGGTATTCCAACGTAAGTTTGAAACAAAAGGATTTATCCGGCAAGCTAGGAAAGAAATACACGAAATACAAAAACAGTAGATAACACAAGTAGAACCCCCCGCCGAAAGTCACGCAGTGCCAGCCGCTCCCTTCCCCGATCCTCCCCAGTTCATAACATTGGCATATTTCTTGTCTCTGGTCGCTTTCCCTCCAATGACAAGCCGCTGGATGTTGGCATCAAAGCAGTAATCAACATGCATCTGGTTGCAAAACGGCCACAAAGTCTTGTCTGACATGCGACAAAATAGCCCCTCGTCATTGTTGGCAAAGTCCGGGCCGAGAGATGTCTTACTCGAGCAGAGTTCAATAGCCGAGTGCTCTGGTCCGTCAGAGAAGACAAGGAGTTCTCCGAGACGCTCGGCAAGGGATATCACGGTGGAGTTGCCAACTTGACGGTTCTGGTTTTGACGGCGTTCATGGAGGCGAGATCGAGTTGGCTCATCAGCGGTGGCAGCCTGACGCTTCTTCTTGCCACTGCCCAACACCCAGTACGTGATGCTCTTGGGGTTGCGGTCGGTGTACATCTTGAAGGGAGGACCACTATGGCAGTAGTATTCAATATCCGTTTGTCCCGGGGGTTGGTCGCTTTTCTGCACAAACTCAGGCCAGTGGATTTGGAAACCTGTTTGGGGCTGGTCGCCGTTACCATCAATCCAGAGGCAGTTGGGTTTGTGGTTGCTGCCCTGGATGAATACGTTCGAGAAGTACCAGCTCCCGCCACAGGCTGCGCCCCAGTCACCCACCCAGCCGTATTCGTCGCCGTTAGGCCAGGTGATAGATGCTGAAGCAATGCAAATGGCGTTGTTGTTCGCCGAGAATAGGGCGTAGGCAGCCTGCTGCCCGCTGTCGTCGTTGTGGTTGATTTTAATCTCTGCAGTGGTGCCGTCTTTTATGTCACCTGGGTCCGCGGTGATGCCGAGGAAGGCGCCGGCTTCGTTGAAAAGACGAACATCGGGCAGGTCACCTCCGGCGTTCTGGAGACCCCCCGCGACGTCAAGGCCCACAAGGATCTTGACAGTCGAACCTACGGCGTCAGGAGGAGCGAAGTTGTCGATACCAAACTGGATGATTCCGAGAACACCCGAGATGACGCCGAGTACGTTCAGAGCAGCAGTTGCCATGATGACGAAATGAAGAAAGTAGTGAGTACTCTGAGTGAATGGATGAGAAGAAAACTTGAGCGAGGGACTGTGGTACTAGAATCAACCAAAGACCAAGACCGAAATCGACGAAAAACCAGGATAGGAGAAGTGCACAGCACAAGAAATAGACGATACACAACACAGAGAAGATTCTACGGTGCCTGACTGCAGAACACAGCCTCAAGTCTTATACATCTCGCTCTCTACAATCACTGGCAACAAAAACATTGACCCTCTCATTTTTTTTTGATACTTTTTTTCAGGCTGAGTCCGTGAAGGCTGACATCTGCAGACTGTGGTCCTACTTGAGTTGGCCATGGGCCATGACGCTAAAATCAGCGATAAACACTTCTCATTGCCTGGATCCAGCGCATGCACCCGCATGCCTTTGATCATGATGATCCTTCAAACTCCGTGGCTCGCCTCAGGACATGCGATCTTGAAAAAATATTAACTGTCAGGTCGGCTGAGAACGTTAAACACAGTGGCTGCCTTCAACGCACAGTTTGGAGAGTGTCTTGCCCCAGTGGGTGAAAGACAAGTTTATAGCGGTCTGGAACTTCAATCCCACCCTGGCGCGTAGCCGCATATTGAACGCGGTCGCTTCGGTGCAGATCCAGTTGCAATTTCTAGACGGCAGATATGAGACGCTGTGTTGGTTGATGCGGTGGTTGTCCAAACAAGGCAAATTCTGGTGGGCGCTTAACGAATGGTCGATAGGGGCGTTCCGTCCCGTTGGTAACGACCCCTATTGGTGGGACAGGGGCCCAAGCGACCAACATATCTTTTGGCATCGACTGACCACAAACATCCCAGGGCGCTTAGAATAGCCGTGGGAAGCACTATGCTCAAAGGCAGCCATCTAGAATTGTTCTTCGGGTGAAGGTGTTCGATTAGTTACGCCGACAAAAGGCAACTAATTCCCCATGATTGAGTCCATCATCAAAACATAATTTCTCTTTGGTTCCTGAATCTTGCATCTCAATATTCACATCATTCATTGACTCTTATCTCCTTGCCTCTCCGAGGTCTTACTTTTCTGTTCCCTGGCAAGAGTTCTTCTTTGCATTTGCCTCGCAAGCATCTCTGCTTTTTCCCTTTCTCTTCTCCACGTCACTAATTCTTTGCAAAATAATGACGCTCTCCCAGCGAGTCATCATCCTCCTCTCAGCTGTGCTGGCCACAGTTCCTCATTACACAGCGGCTCATATTCTCAGCTGCGCCAATGTTGACTGCCCAATCGAACAAGGAACCAGAATCGCGAATTGCAACGTTGCCGGAGAAAGGTTCAACACAGTCGGCGTCGCGGATCTTTCAACAGACGTCAACGTATTAGACGATATTTCCTGGACCAAAGCCGTCCGTGCAAGCGCTCTTGGAGCATCCAGCACACGCACCTTTGACCAATTCTTCTACCTCGGCAGTCCTCGAGGCTTCCCCGGCAATGCTGGAGCCTGTGCCATCTTCTTCTCGCAGGTCAGCGACCGAGTGAAGTTTGATGAACAGAAGGATCCCCTGCTGTCACAGGCCACTTGTCAGCAGGCTCTGACCGAGTCCTGCGTCAACGCTCTGGTCAAGCGTGCGAGTTCAGTGAACTTGCAAACCACCACAAGCACCGAAGCCGCTTGCCAGAGGCTACAAGACGAGTTTACGAACAACCTGGATGCCGAATGCGCTGGCGCCGCGACGGGGAGTAAGTGGGCTGGAGTTACGGCTCAGGCCTTGTCCGGTGCCACTGCCCCAAAGCCCATCAGCGGTTCGCAAAACGCAAGTTCAAATTGCTGGCCTACTCTTCCCAAGAGCAATGATCTCACCCTGGTGGAGACCGTTACCACGACAGTGAGTTGTAGCTTCCTTCCTTCAAGTCTGGCGGGACACGTGTAAAGCAAGAGCTTTTCGTTGAGGAACAAACGTTGATTTTTTTTTCTCTAGGGTGACTTCATGACAGAGACCATTCTGCGCAACATCTTCACGATTACTCCTATTCTCACCGTACTCATCCCCGGTAACGGTGGCAACGCCACGGCCGTCACGCAGAACCTCCAGGCAGCGTTGGCTTGCGTCAAGGCCGTCGACTTGAACGCGGCAACAAACACTACTCTAAACGACGGAAGCGGCCCCAATAGCGAAGGCGGGTTCCATCTTTTGGGAAGCGGCACTCTTGCGGTTTGGGTGGGTGTCATTTCGGTGTTGACTTCTCTCCTTATTTGATGTTTTCGGTAGAGCTTCTAGGTAAATTGGATTTAGCAGCATATCATGGTACTAAGCGAAGGATTTACGTCAAGAATAGAAATCTTGAGTCAAGCCTCGTTCATCGTCGATTTTGAGTAAGAGAGAAAGTTACATGTACGACATTGCATAACAAAGGGAGTAAAACCTGAAAGCCTCGACACCACTCATTACCCTCGAAACTTTGGTATTTTATAACAGTGGTTCATAAATATCTAACAAATTCTAAAACTCCCTATTGCCTATTAATACACTTAATTCAGGTACCTAGATACTTCATCTCATGTACTCATCCGAATGCCGTACCTCACCCTCGGCAGAAACGAACCCTTCCTCAAGCATCCCTCTCCACCCACCCAGCACGCAAAAGGCCTCCCACCCCTTCTTTCTCAACAACGCAGTGCTCATACATCCGCTGTCGCCATCTTCACACACAACCAGCACTTTCCCCTTGCCCATATTTCCTTGATATTCTTCCAGCATCCCCTCCCTCCCAAAAGCGTCCCGCAACTGTATCCACCTGTCTTGTACAGCCTCGGCGTCCCCGTAGAAATCCGATTTAGTGAGCGGTAAATCCAAGTTTTGGGCGCCGTCCAAGTGTCCTTGCTCGTAAAGCTCACGGGGACGGAGGTCGATTATTTTGAGTGGTATCTCAGGAAGAGGGCTGGGCGTGGTTGCAGCGCTGTACGATGAAGACTCCGAGGGCGTCGGTGAGAAGATTATTGACTCGGAAGAAGTTGAGGGTGATGATGTTGTGGACATTGCAACGTCTTTGGGGTCGTCTGTAAAGAAGGAAGGTGGCGATTCTAGGTCTGGCGAGTTGCATGTGCATGATGAAGGAACGATACATGCTGAAGTTGACGTAAAAGAAGGATTTGGTAGGGATGATGCAATGAGGTCTGACGCTTGGGAGGGCGAAAGGAACCATCGTTCTTCGTACGGGTCTTGGTCCACGGACAGAAGGCACTAAAATTATATCGTCAGTGCGCGTTTGGGCAAAGTTGAGTATACGGGGACCACATACATCGTTGTGAATGGGAGGAAACTCATCCTCTCCTAGCTTCTTGTAGTACATGTCCATGTACTGGTAAGGAAGGTCTGCACACAGAAAGACACAGTTGATCTCGCCAGTAACTGGATCAGCCAGTTCTGAAAGCCTGCCTTGAGCCTTGAAAGATTCTAAATGGGTGAGAAGCCCATGAAGAGCTTCACCAGATGATGGGCCAGCGATGATGCCATGTCGTGAGAGCTTCATTGACATGCGGAACGAGTCAACGGACTGGACTGTTTCAAAGGCGTCGATTACTTGACGCCAGGGAAACGGGGAGCTTTCGAAGCCGGGGAAGTGGCGAGGCCCTGGTGTTGGGTCGCCGAAGACGTTGCAGACGCTGGTGGGTGTCAGTTTTTATGGGTCGATAAGTCCGGAAAGGGGAAGTGTCTCACCCAATAACCTTCACTGACGGCTTTTGCTGCTTGAGATATAAACCAGTGCCAGTGATGCACCCTCCCGTCCCAACAGTCGAACACAAGACATTGACTTCAGGTAGCTGTTCCCATATCTGCTTGCCTGTCCATTTCTCGTGTGACCTCCAGTTCTAGGAACCTCGTCAGCATCATCCAATCTTTTGACAAACAACAGGAATACTCACACTATTATTGTCATACTGACCCAAATAACAAACATTTGGATCCTCACCAGCAAGTCTCCTTAGCCTATTCATGATGCCCTTGGGATCTGAAGGTTCCTGCTGCGCCAAACCGCCATAAAGTGATCTGTGAAAACGTCAATCTGAGCCCTGCCCTCAACATGTTTCGGATGCACTCACACATTCAGCCCAAAGAATCTCATCAACCTCAAACTATCAGCCGGCTTCTTATTCGTCACATAAGCATAAACGTCTTCGTGTCCCCAGAGTGCTCTTGATATCATGCCCAATGACAATACTGTCGACCCCGAGCTTGCCTCAACAATAGAGCTCGTCCTCGCTTTGTCACTGTTGAGCAGCATTTCCAGTGCTGTCACAGTTGTTAGTGACCCTCGGTTGCACTCGATGGGGTGGGGGAGCTCACATACCTGGCAAAGACTTGACATTCTGAGCCGGCAATGCCGTCAACATCTTGGCAAAGATGCGCACCCCATCCTTTCTCAGCGGATTCAGAGCATCAGGCAGCTCGACAAGCGGCAAAGGTGGGTTCTCGTCTGGTTGGAAATATCGGTGAAGGGCATCGGGTCCCTTGAAGACGTTTAGGGGGTTCCGTGTCGCCATTGTACGTTGTTGTTATTGTTGCTGTCTGTGACGATGATGTTGAATGGAGGTCCGGACGTTGGGACGATACAGTGTATGTCTAGCTTCCAAGGTACTAACTAGCATGAAGAATTGCAACGGCGTGCCAACAACAGACACATGTATCTATCAAAATATTGGTAACGCACAAAATAAACCCCCTCCCCCGCCCCTGTCGATCTTTGCAGCCCAAGTCCCACCACATGCACCCTTCTTTCCCCTCGGTGGCTTACATCACGACCTCAAGGGATGTCAGCATGCCACAGAATATTTCCAGCAATACAGGCAGCAATCGGTTACGGATTCAGTAATCCGGCATCCTTACCTTGGGTAGTTATTTGCTCACAGACAGCCAAACAGGGGAGGGTGTTGTGACACCTTCCTGGACGACCTTCCTGAACAACCTTCCTGAGCACACTCGACACTCCCCTGTCTTCTTCTGACCATAGAGGTGTGCAACCGTGCAGAGCCAAGAGCATACCCTGGACGAGGTCCTCCCACAGTGATACCCCCGCAAACTTGCTCATCAAGGTACGTGTTCGGAAATACCACTGATCAGCAACCCCTCAGGATTTTTTTTGCCAAGACGTCCTAAAGCAACCCAGCACGCAATGCTTTGCTTCCTCTCGTGCTCTCGTACGCATCTTCAACATGCGCAACAAAAACACATGATCTCCGAGCTCCGAGCTTACGTACAGAATTACCCCCTGCCTTGGATATGGGAATTGCTGTTGATATTGACACCTTGTTCCATTAGCCCCGGCTACCACGTTCCGGAATTTCGGCAGAAGATTGTGTCACCACACCCCCTCCCGGATGGATGGACCCGCTGGTACACCTCTATAACTTGGACTTGCAGGATTTCAAGGTCACCACTCCTCCGTTTTGCCAAACAGAGAATCAATAAGCCCAGTAAACAGACAAGAGCAAAAAATGACGACGTCCCGGGACCTTGGCTTTGCCGAGATAGTCACGAGCACTCCAGATGTTGTTGTGCACGGTACTTACCTTCCTTCCTTCTTCCCGATCCCATTGTATTCCCGTCCAAGATTAGATTGTATCTTTACTAACATCACCAAAGCTCAACTGTGCCTTCGGGACAACTTTCCACAGAAAACAGCCGATCAGCCCCAGTTGTGGGGCATTGACTTGGTTCTCTCTGAGCCGCGAAACGGCAATATCCCCAAGTACCGCATCAGCCTGAGTGAGCACCTCAACGACGCATGGGCCCAGTTTCTCCTTGCTGCCGTAGAGGATCTGAGCAAGAGTGAGGCAGGCAAGCCCGCCGCCTCCATCTCGTTACGTTTCCTCTTCTCTCAAACAAGTGGCCAAATCATCAGAAACGACCTCTTCGAGCGTCGCTTCGAGAGCTGCAACCTTGTCACATCCTCCAAAACCTTCCTCTACCCCCTACAGCATGTCCCCGCCACCCACCCACCTAAAACAATCACCTCAATCTCCGCCTTTAGCCCCGAACAGGATGCCCAGGACGAGCAAGATGGAGCATCACTCCTCCCCCTCGCCTCTGCCATAGGCGGCATTCGGCTCCATGCAACCACAACCTCTTTTGCAGATCTCGATGCGGAGCAGTCCAATCGGCTTGGTGGGTTTTCTTGGCTCTGGCTCTCTGAAGGAAACCCGCTCGTACCAAAACGCATTGCATGGGTCCAAGGCCGAGAGGACATTGACTGCATCGAACGCGCACTGCGGGCCGCTGCCGCTCTGGGGATCCAACTAGTGGTCTTCGACGAGCCGGGACACTGGCTGCAGGATCCCAACTCACCCTGGGCGCACCTTCGTGAAGCATTCGTCGAGGTAGATATTGCACCTGATGATGGATTCTCGACGCGGGTGGTCGACGCTGTCAAGGCATACCCTGAGCCCATCGACGGCATCGTCACCATCAGCGATGTTAGGCTCGCCGGCGTAGCTGCAGCATGCCAGATTCTCGGTCTCCCAACCGAGAGTGCAATTGCCTACGAAATAGCAGCAGACAAAGGTCGCACACGTCTGCTCGAGACTGTTGGAGCCGAAGAGAGTTTCGTCCTATCCCACGCAGACGAGCTCGGCGCCTACCTCTCCTCCAGAACTTCCCCTCTCACCTTCCCTCTCGTCGTGAAGCCCGTCATTGGCTGGAGCTCCGACTGCGTGACCAAAGTTCAAGACCTCGATGAGCTCCATCTTGCAGTCCGCAAGGCCTCGGACCGACATGCGACATCACCCAAACCATCCACGTCTGTCGTAGTAGAGCCCTACGTCGCTGGCCCAGAGGTAGACGCCAACCTCGTCATGCTAGACGGCCAAATTCTCTTTGCAGACATCAACGATGATTTCCCCTCCCCAGCCGATTCCTCGTCCGCCACCCACAAAGCCAACTTTCAAGAGACCCAAAATGTAATCCCCTCTGCCTTGCCCCCTCTAGAACTCCAAGCAATCCAAGACCAACTCCGCACCTCCCTCCTCCGTCAAGGTTTCCGCTCCGGAATATTCCACTGCGAAGCCCGCGTTCGGAACTCGTCTGTCCGTTACGAGACTATTTCCCCTTCCGGAGTCTTGGACCTCGTCCCGGCCTCCGTCTCGGCAGACACCCAAGACTCACCCGCCAAGGAAATCGAAGTCTACCTCCACGAGATCAACGCCCGCCCTCCGGGGTACCTCGAATCTGTCGCCGTCCTCCTCGCACACGGAATCGACTATTACGCACTCCGCATGCTCTTGTCTCTCGGCGATGAAACCTCACTTGCACGCCTCCGCGCATTATCCGTCCCCTTTCTCAATGGCCCTCAATTCCACCTTTCCGTCATGATAATACAGCAAACGCGCCGAGGCATAATGAGATCCCGAGACGCAGCAAAAGAGTTTTTAGAAAAATACCCCGACATAAAAGCAAACGTGGTAGACTACTACACCCGCAAAAAAGCTGGCGACATCCTGGAAGGTCCAGATGCGGCTTCACTCTGGTGGATCGCTTTCTTTTCTGTCATCTCACGCACCTCTCGCCAAGACTTGTTGGAGAGGGTGGCGTTCATCGAGAAGGAATTTGACTACGAGTTTGATCCGTTGCCGTGATTGGCGACAGAAAGTTCTGATCGGACAGATGTTGGTGGAGGTGCGCGTGTGTGTGTGTGCATGTGTGCGTCAAGTTCCAGACCGTTCCATAGACTGCACCTTTTGCCTCCCGACGACGGCGCGGGCAAGAAGGGGGGTGAATTTGCACGATGCAGGGATCAGATAAGCTAGTGTAAAATAGATTATGCAAACCATTTGTGCGTGGCGTAACAACGAATTATGACATGTTAATCTAGACTCTGACGATTTCTGTATTCGTGAGTGGGCCGGTGCTGCTCTGGTGCTGACCTGTGTCGAGGGTGTGCGCTCCTGTTTAGGGGGTGTGCGTGGTGTGCTGACTGCGGCGAAGTTAGGGGGGCATAATCTGCTAACCCAGCTAGATTTGCCACATTTCAACGGAAGCGGCCCCCAAGGGAAGATGCCCCTACTTTGAGCTGCATACCTGCTTTGATAAACTTTTTTTATTTTATTTTATTTTTTATTTTTAGCTACCTTGAGGGGACTTAGCTAGGTCTTATCCGCGGGACTAAGCAGGGCAGACAATAGCAACAGCTTCTCCTAAGAGCACTTTGTGTCTTCTATGGCGGCTCCTAGGCAAGAGAGAGTGGATGGGGGACATGAATTCCGGAAACGCGTGCCCCGCGATTCGTTAGATTAAAAAGAAACCTCGTAGCCAGGACTTCAGCTGCTTCCCCCTCTGCCCATGGTCAGCTGGAACAGCATGGAAGGCACTAGCTGTTCCATGATAAAGCAGGTGAAGCCCAGTCTCACTAGGATTCAAGGCCAATATTACCTACTGCCAATTAACCTATCTCCATTTTGGTCCTTGTTTCCGAACTTTTATTTTACGCGACCATGATTCTCATTCTATGGGTCGGTCTCCTCACTTTGTTTCTTTTATCTTTAGCAAGAGCTCGTTGAAGACATTTGTTTGGTCATCTTCTGTTATCTGTAGGAGCAATTGCCGCAGTATGGCGTGTGCCAAAATAATAGTCGAGTAAATAGTAAATAGTCATAGCAGCTTGCGCCTCGCCGGCGTCCTAACAAGCTCTAGCAGAAGCCATAGGTATGAAATTGTGAGCACAACTTGTTTGTCAGAAGTATCGAGCAATAATTTCCTCTTGCAGAAATGAACCAAAAAAATAAAATAAAAAAAATAAAAAAATAAAAATCACAAGAGACCTATATTAATCCATGATCATCGAATCCTTCCATCCCTAGCAATCTGCTCATCGCTGTACCCATCTTGAACCTTGTCCAAGTACTCATCAAACTTCTTGGACACGCCAATTACGTGCTTCAAGTGTACAGAAGACATGTCGACCCCCTTGAACTTGGCCAGTTGTCTTGCGGTTGTTATGGCGTTACGGATCTGTCGACCGTTCATTGGCTTCTCGGCCAGCTCGCTGAGGTAGCACTCGATGTCGTCAAAGTCTATGCCCAGTGGTAGATCCAGCTTCCGTTTTCGGTTATCACCCAGTGGCTCTATCTTGGCTGCCTGTTGTTGTTCTTCGTCGAGGCTTTGAAGCCGGTGGAGAAAGTTCTTCCAGATTTTGTGACGCTGCCCCTGAGTTAGAGGCTCGTAGTGTAAAGAAAGCTGGATCCGAGACTTGAAGGCTTCGTCAAAGGTGCCAACGCGGTTAGAGGTAAGGATGAGGATGCCTTCATAGTACTCGAGAACACGAAGAAAGACCGATACGAGCGCGTTACGCTCGAGGTCGGTAAGGGTTCGCTGTTCAAGAAAGACATCGGCTTCGTCGAGAAGGACCACACAGTCCCAGATTTTGCCGAGGTGAAGTACCGACTCCAGGTACTTTTCGACCTCGTCCGGCTTAGTGCCAATATCTCCGCAAGTGACTCGGTAGAGAGGCTTCTCTGCAATCTCAGCCACGCTTTCGGCAGTGAATGTCTTGCCAGTTCCAGGACCACCGTGAAGCAAGATGATGAGACCGTTTCCCTTCCCCTCAACCAAGTCTGTGCTCTGTTCTTTGTTGATTTTGTTTGTGACCAGCGCTTGAATCAATTCTTTTGCTTGTGGGTCGACCACGAGGTGATCGAAGGCCTTCTTGTTCCAAGATACGTCACGGATGCAGTCAACCTGAATTGTTTCTAAACTTTTGGGTCAGCATTGAAATCGCCAGGCTTAGTAAAGAGATTTAGTCGCATTGGACATACCCCACTTCTTTCGTTGCAGATTATATGCAGTCATACTGTTTGGAAACGCGAAGATGTCTGGTTCCGGGGGTGGATCATCCGAGACCATAAACTCGGCCGAAACATCTTGCCGTTCATGATAGTAGGGCTCGACAAACTGAGATTCGACAGCTCCTTTTTGCGAATTGGAATCAGGATGGAGCTTGCGATAGGTTTCAATGTCAACCATGTATCTCTCATGTCCCTTTTTGTACGATAGCAGATTAGTCAGACGGATCAGCAAGTCGTCGATCATCGGTATGCAAAGACTCACATCGCGAGACCCATCCTCCGGGGCAGTGCTGTATTCGATAAAGGCCCTTTTTCGACATTTCCAAGCTCTTCTGCCACGACGTTCTAGCTGGATCTTCAAAGCTTCGCTTGCATATTTCAGTGGGTATATATCCAAAGTTGTGATCATTACTGGTTTGTGGTGTGTGGCGGCTGGAAGGGGAGTATAAACCCGACACTTCTGACGGTGGAAGCGACCATCAAACTGATAGTGCCACGCATTGGTTGATAGGTACCCCAGAAGCTGGCTGTCATCTGTCTCTTCATCCTGTGGCTCGTCTTCACTGTCCGTTTCGCTGTCCATTTCGCGGTGAAGCTGGCTATTGATGTTCCGAGATGTTGTTGGCAAACCCTTTTTAGGAACGACGCAACCCCATGAGTCAGATACGAACCCATGATGACAGTTTCCCTCCTTAATAATCAAAGCATCTCCAGGCTGAACCAAAAATTGGATTGAAAACTTTGATACAAGTCCTTCTCCTAGTTCAGCATCGGCAGCATCATACAATTCTCTGTAATGAGAATCGATCCAATCCGTGAGAAGACGTAGCTGAGATTCTGCAGCCTTTGGCATATTCTCGATATTGTTGTGAGAGCGGTACCGATACCAGAAGAGATAGGGCGATTTGATTCGAGCTTTCGAATCCCAGCCAGCAAAGTCTTTGTCGAAAGCTTCATGGCTATTCATAAACAAATCTAGTGCATCCGCTGCTTCGTGAGACAGTAGTTGGATAGACTCATCCGCGGCCTCTGGACTTGGGAGCTCCTCGCTTTCGTCGACGGCTTTTCTGATCTCTTGAAGCTGATGCTTGACAGAGTAATACTTGTAAACGACAAAGGCAAGTTGGGGCCTCATGTTAAGATAGCCATGTTCGTTCGTGATTGCTGAGTTGCCTCTCAGTTGAGGTAAATATCTTTTGCTGTGTGAATCTGAGAGGACCCATGACGGCTCCGCCAAGTAGGCAGTTTTGTTACCTTTGATCTTGTGGATTACAAGCCACTCTGATGATTTGGCTGGCGCCTGTTGGTTTCGTAGTCTCTTAACCTCAGCTCTGAGCTCTTCGATTGTTTCCACACTTGAGTGCTCAGGATCCTGCTCGCCCTGATACTGCCCCTCTGATGAAATGCCTGACCCCTGTGGGACATGCTGCGTCGTGTTTTTTGCTCCTTTGTGGGCTTGAGAACCCGCTTCTGAATTCTTGTAATCCTGGATTGGGGGATTTTCGATCATGTTGTGTTCTTGGTATTGATATCTTTCGTGTCCCAGCAATCTGGATCCCTGTTGGCTTCGGAGTCTGAATCCTGATTGTCGCTGTGGAAGTTGGTGCAGTTGCTGTTGTCTGATTACTGGGTTTTTTTGCGTTAGCGCTTGCAGTTCTTGTTGTAGTTGATGTTGTCGTGCTGCTTGTTGTTGTGCTGATAGTGGTTGTGTTGTCGGGGGTTGTACTCCTCGTTGTTGTTTATATTGTTGATATTGTTGTGGTTGTTGTTGTTGTGGTTGTTGTTGTTGTGCTGCTTGTTGTTGTGCTGATTGTTGTTGTGCTTGTAGTTGTTGTTGTGCTTGTAGTTGTTGTAGTTGTGCTGGCGATAGTGATGTTTCTAGTGCCTTGAGGTCTCCTGGGCTGACCATGCCGCGGGGCGCAAGAGCCAAAAGCTTTTCTCTCTCAGCTGAGGATGACTCTGTCTGATCACGTGATATAGTTCTGCTCTGATAGTAATTTTGACCGTCGGTCGTGCCATCTTTGGATCCCTCCTCTCGAAGCCCGCCCCCGAAGTCGAATGAATCAGGCACTTCCATCAGCTCAAACTTGGAATCCACGTTGATTGTTTCACTTTGCCAACAAAAGTCACGTCATGGGCTTTGAAATGAATGGCGGGCAAAAATGGAGTGATTTGAAAGCTGGAATCAGGAAGCGGTGAGGTGAACGGAAGGATGTGAGCCTGAGTGGCAGTGCTACGCATATGTGTGGGAGGTCAGGTGACTGACCCACACGTGGCGCACCATTACAGGTAAATGATTCCGAGCCTCGTCTCCTCAAGTTTCAAGGTTGCTCTTTTTCCTCTTCCTCTACTTAGACCTTGATTTTGTGGATTTTTTCCCACTTCGTCAGTGATAGTAGGAAGTGCAAATGGCCCAAGCCCCTTGCGGATCGCAGCTTCGGCAGTGGTGTGCACCTACCACTGTCCCCAGCAACCGAAGTCCTGCTTCTGACGCTTTCAACGAGACACTAAAACGCTTTACTCCCCATGCTACGAGCATCCACGACGTCAGAGTCCTCGTCTCCGATTCTTTCAACCGTTACTCAAACGAGCACAAGTTTCCCAAAGCACACAAATGGCTCTCACGAGTGATGGGAACGCTGCATCATTATGCCAACATTTTTGATGTCTTTGTACAACACCACCCTGAATATGTCGCACTCGCCTGGGGAGCTATGAAGCTCGTTCTTGTCGCCGTCCAAAACCACCAAAACACCATCGCCATCATCTCAAAGGCCCTATCACAGATTGCCCAATCCCTACCACAGGTCGAACTGGCAACTGTTTTATACCCAACTGAGCACATGAGCAGTGCGGTTGAGAAGCTCTATTCTGATATCTTGCAATTCTTCCTCCGTGCCTATGAATGGTGCCAAGAAGGGTCCTTCCGCCACCTCCTTCACAGCGTCACCCGACCGCCAGAACTACGATACAGGGATCTGCTCGAGCAGATTGCCGAGAGCTCACGTTTCGTCGACAGGCTCGCCGTAGCAGGACAACAAGCAGAAATACGGGACATGAACGGAAAATTGACAGCAATTACCGTTCAGCTACAAAAAATCCAAGATTCACAATTTCTGCACTCGAGTGCCCTCGTCGACACAAACAGGAAGCTATCAGATATCCAATTCTCCCAGATAATGAAATTCGTGTCCGAAGGCGAGCTCGGCGACCCCCTCTTGGCGTACCGATTCAACAAATCTCTTCAAACCCGCCTCAGCCCTCTCAACGCAAATCAGCTGGTTAACCAGTTCTGGAAGTCACCAAAGCTGCATGAGTGGGATACTGGTATTGGGTCCAATGTCGCAGTCATCAAAGGCAACTTGAATGCCCGCTTTGCCATTAAACGTTTCACTGTCGACATAATAGCCCAACTGCAGACTAAGGAGATTCCGGTCTTGTGGGCTCTACCCTGGCCTGATAGCGGGGCCGGAGGGACTCGGAGGGCATCATCCATTGATCTCTTCAAGCACCTCGTTCTTCAAGCCCTCCGACTCACTGGTGGCACTGCGACCGAAGGTAGCATGTCCCTTGATTGCGCTCGCTTCCAACGAGCCAAAACAGAGCTCGAATGGACTCAAATCCTCGGCTCCGCATTATCGAGAACAACACCTTCCCAGATCTACCTGGTAATCGACCTCTCCATTCTTGACCCGAATCTGGAACCATCAGAAGGTTTCTCCTGGCTTGAAGCGTTCCGGAATCTCTTCTCCATCCTCACCCAACATAGTCCAAACCTGAAAGTCAAAATTCTTCTTCTCAGTTACGGGAGAAACCATTTATCAAATTCCCAGCCAGCACCTTCCGACATTATCATACCAGTCAGGGCGATACCTATCCCAGTCAAAAGACAGAAGCGAATGGGAGCAAAAATGCACCGCGGACGAGAGAAGCGATAGCTCGACTGAGATGGCAAAACACTTGAGCTCGCCGAAAGAACCATATATTAGCTGCAATCCTCCGTGGAGATTACGTCCAACCCCTCCTCCGTCCACATTCCGTTTGATCCCTTTTTTTTTCTCTTTTCTTCTTTTTTTCAGGTCAAAGCTAGCGGTCAGCTGATCCGGTCCTACAAAATGTCCCGTCTTTGAAATAACTCACTTACTCTTAACAATGAATCTTGCTTTCGTCAATGTTTTTGACGTGATTATGACACCCCTGTGTGCAGCACACCATGTGACTTTTCACTACAATCTGCATAATGAAATCAATCAAGCTTGTCAGGTTATTTGATTGATTGCTATTGATATATTACTTGCAATAAGAGGGGTCTCAAACATGTTTCATATCGTAAAATTCTATCGGTCCTATGTAATCATCCGCACCCCGTATTTATGGCGCCATTAAGCGTGTTTCCTGTTACTCCTCAGTATTAGACAGGTAGATGTGTCCCGGTCCCCTTACATCCCGCATCTCTTCAGTCCTTTTTTACTTCTGCGCATGAAATTGCGTAAGAGGACAGCTGATTATCTATCGTTTTATCAAGCCCGAAATTATTATTTTGACGATACAATACTACTATTTCAAAAATCTTAATGTAAACGACTTTTATCGGTTTATATAAATTTATACAGAGGCCCTTTTTAGCAAGATTGTTATTATCATACTCAAGTGGTTATCGCAACTTATAGTTATCTCTCGATAAATACTTTCTCTTCGACCTCCGGCACGTCGACTCCCAATCCACAAGCCTCTCTCCATACTGGTCATCAGTTCTTGATCTCTGCAACGAATCAGTCAGGATCTAACCCGGTGGATGGGGTGATTGGGTTGGAGGAGAAAGTGGAGGAGGGCGAGGAGGATGATCATGGGGATAATGGAGATAAAAAAGCGGGCGGGAAAGGGTGGACGTTTTGTCCCGACAAGACGAATACGCTGGGCCTGTTGTGGTGATGTGGTGTTTGTATCATACCAAGTGAACGGAGCCTGGGAGAGAGAGAGAGAGAGTTTTTCCGGGTGAAGAAAAAAGGTGAAATTGATGGACTTGGAGCAGTCATCAAAGACGTCTTGGCATTGGCTTGTATGTTGATATACGGGTTTATTGACCTATGTCATTATCTCATCTTTGAAGAGAATATCATATCACAGAAAAGAGGAGTATTTTTATGCTTGCGCACCTTTGGATTTTGTGCCTCATGCTGTGCTGCGTCAATGTGGAATTTTGTGCTGACAATAAAGATGCTCACCGACCAGTCAGGATCCAGAAATGTGAAGGTGAGCAGATTTCGAGGTTGCATTATGGTTGTGTTCGGCGCCATATGAGCAAGTTTCGGCAGGTGAGCACGTTTATGCCGACTAGTAATATATCGATCAGGAAAAAAAAAACATGCAAGGGATGTCTGGCTCGCCCCCGCAGAAAAAGGACTGGGAAAATAGGCGAAATGCAAGCCACAAAAGCTGCAATCTGTCTAGGTGACTTCCGATGACTAAAACCAGGTAAAGGTTGATGGAATTATTGTGCTTTGCCGAGACTGACAGAGTATTTTGAGTGATGCCGAGAGCGCACGTTTTGTGGGGAGGCGAGGGCGGTGGGAATGCACCCCGTAAAACGGCACAAGCGGGCTGCGACCCAAGCCGGTTGCATGAGATACCCATGTATATAGCCCGGCATTCGGGGCGGGAGCCGATATTAATACAACAGGAGAGGCAGACGCCGTGTTGTTTGTGGTCCAGCTGGTTTCTGGTTCGGTGTTTTGTATACCGTTCCTCCTTTTGTTCGTCGACGATTTCTGTTTCCCTTCCACAGAGAAAGAGACAGATACCCCTTCTTGGTGAATCTCAAGGTTGAATCAACGCTATTGAAGACAACAAGAACGATAATTCTCGACGGCGGCAACATGAGACCAGGCCTCACGGTTGCGGGCTTGCTCGCCCTCTCGAGCCCAGCGGCGGCACTCATCGGCTATGGCATAACCATGTACGACCCATCCTGTGCGTTTGGTTGCTACGATTCCATCTCTGGGTATATGTTGGAGTGCTCGGTGCATGAACATGGATCGACAGGCGCACACAGTCATGGTGCGGGAGGACCAACATCTCCAGAGTGTCGAAGCGGAGATACCCCTTTCCTGACAACTCTGGCGCACTGCATCAAGTCAACATGCGATCCATCCACTCCAGTTTGGAAGATCGAAAAGTTCTGGACCCAGCAGGCTACCGGCAGCAAGACAGTGGCTCCCAAATGGAGTTACGGCGAGGCTCTAGCTCAAGTCGAGGAGCCTCCTACCATCCAAGTCAACACTACCGATATGCTCACCATCACGTCGTTGGTGGATCCTGAGACAGCCAAAACCAACGCCGTGACGCGGGAGTATTTCGAGTATGCCGAGACGATTCATTCTCGATACGGGTAAGTCTTTTGTGTTCTTGTGTGCCTTTGACAATCCAAATATCTAACTTGAGTTTGCAGCATCATTCTTCTGGTTGTTGGGTTTGGCACTCCTGTGTTCTTCTCCCTTCTCAACCACCTGCCGTTCATGAACGGCCTGTATGACAAACTCAGGCCATATATTGTCTACCCATCAATTATCGGATCATATCATGTTCGGCCGCTCCCGTATCTCCTCGGCAATGCCCCGACAGTGGGCCAGACGCTTTATGTCCTCATGTTCCTCGCCCTGAACATCATTCTAGGAGCAGCCGGGTATCGCTCTATCCAACCCAACGCATGGTTTGCCACGCAATGGCAGGAGGTCATGGGCTACGTTTCAGCGCGAACTGGTGTCCTGGCATTTGCTCTTACTCCGCTCGTCGTACTGTTTTCCGGACGCAATAATCTGCTCCTGTGGGCGACGAACTGGTCCCATTCGACGTTCATGATCCTTCATCGATGGGTTGCCCGCATCTACGCGCTCCAAGTCATCGTTCATTCCATCACGGAGTTGGTGCTCTACATTGACATGGGGGAATATGAGACTGAGTCCAAGACGGAATACTGGATCTGGGGTATCGTCGCCACCATCTTTGTTGTTGCCATGTTGATATTCAGCACGCTTTTCCTGCGGCGCTGGTCCTACGAGCTCTTCCTCATCGGGCATATTTTCATGGCAGTCTTTGTGATTGTTGGCTGCTGGTATCACGTCGAGTTTCTCTTCCAGCGAAAGTGGGGATATGAGTTCTGGCTGTATGCTGCCTGTGCCGTCTGGTTCTTTGATCGTTTCATTCGGGTGTTCCGGGTCCTAAAGAACGGCGCGAGACGGGCAGTTGTTACCGAGGTAGCTGACGACATTGTTCGGGTTGACGTCAAGGGCATTCGGTGGTCATCCGAGCCGGGAAGACACACTTACGCATATTTCCCCACTCTCAACCCCCTCCGGCCTTGGGAGAACCATCCTTTCTCCATCATCCCTACCGCCCTCGTCCGCCCAGCGCAGCCAAGCTCATCAGCGGCATCTCAAACTGGATCTGAGGCACCGGCCAATGTCGATGTTGAAAAGGCTCCTGTCACCACCACCACGACCACCACCACGACTGCATCCTCGAGGGACTCCGCACCTGGCTCGGGTATCACGCTCTATGTTAGAAAGTCTGCAGGCCTGACCAAGTTGTTGGCCAGCCACTCGTCCCTCTTGACTCTGCTCGATGGGCCATATCCGGATAACCCGACTCGGGGAGTCTTGAGGTCTGACAGACTCATTCTCATTGCTGGTGGCGTGGGTATTACTGGCGTTCTTCCTTACATCGCACGCCACACCAACGTCAAGGTGTACTGGAGCGTCCGGACTGCTAGCGAGGGCCTTGTTCGAGACCTGGAGGGCGCACTCTCACAGGTGGAGAAGCAAGTCAGAATAGGGAGCCGGTTGGATCTTCCAGCGTTGTTGGCTGACGAGGAGAGCGCTGGGTGGAACAGAGTGGGCGTTGTTGTCTGTGGACCTGGTGGGCTCTGTGACGATGCTCGGGCACTGGTGACTGCCAAGGCGCGGTCCGGTCCCGTTGTGTGGGAGCTTGAGGTCGACGCGTTTTCCTGGTAGGAGGAAACGGTCTGTTTTGCGAGTTTATTGTATTTAATCATTAAGATACCAACTTTTCATCCTCAAAAGTAATTGTCAATTCCAAATACCTCTTGAATTCATCGCTGCTATTGTTGCCTTCGTTGTTGCCGATGCTGCTGTCACCAATCTTGGCGTGATAGATGCAAGACCACGCTTGGCGAGATGGACAGGGAGGTTCCGAATGGAAAGCTTCCATGGCCCCTGTGGGGGATTCTTTGGTTGCCTAATTTGGCTAGAACGAGTCTATTTAGCGTACATACCTATGCCGCGGAGCAGGAGCAGATCAACAACCCCCACCAGGGCAATTCTCCCGACCTCTAGCAATCAGTGGCGTGCTTGTGCAACTGCCCTGGCAAGGATTAGGTTTTCACTTCAGCGAGGATTTGAGCAAGTTTTCAATCCCACAGCTAGAACACGCCAAGACCAATCTCACGGAAGCAGAACGACGGTCCAAATCGATCAAAATTGGGCAGGTCACATTGTCATTACCAATCGAGTTGTTTTTTGATCTTTCCACGGACCGAGTTGGCCCGCAAGGTGCTCGGCAGCTGCATGCCAAGAACATTTTGCTGCCAAAGAGGTGCACGCCGTGAGGTGTCAACTCCTGACCGCCATGATGATGGTAAGATCACGAGATTGGCCTCTTGGTAGGAGAGGACAAGGCCATATACCTACCTGTAGCTAAGATTGTGGCTTTCTGCTAAGTCAGTACCATTATTCGGAATCGTGAAAATGACATCTGAGTACGTACCTTAGTTCAGTCTGACTCCCCGCAGACGGGGCTCTAGATGTGGCTACCAGACTGATTTTGAGATCACAGAAAAGAAACGCCAACGGCCTTGATCCAAGAAAATGGACCGTTTACATCGACTGATCTAGAGAAACAACAATCATCCGAAGAAGAAGTTGTTAAAGATAGTTCGATTGTCAAGTCCAAAGAGGAGGATTCAGCACACGACACCAACCTGTCCCGAGATGCTACCGAAGACGAGATAGCCTCACTCCCTCATGTCACTGATAAAATTCCCTTTGCCGCCTGGGCTGTCATTATTGCCGGAGCTGGCGAACGCTTCACCTACTTTGGTCTTATCACACCATGGCGTAAGTGAATAACTCATATCCCACTTTTCTGCTGCCTGCCATTGACAGCAACCAGAAAATTATATGCAATATCCGCGGGGAAAATCACCGGTTCCAGGAGCGCTAGGACTTGGTCAGGCAACCGCCGTCAATATTTACAACGCCTTCTTTTTATTCTCTTTCATAACGCCCATGGTGTTTGGCTTAATCTCCGATATATGGTTGGGAAGGTACAAGACATTGATGCTAGGCCTCTCGTAAGCTCTCCCCCCTCTCTAATTGGCATCACTCCACTCTTATTAACACGGCGCGCAGGCTATATCTTACGGGATGTGTTATTCTTATTGGCACATCTACCCCGACAGCACTCGATAATGGAGCCGGTATTGGAGGTCTTTCGGCTGCTCTGATACTCACTGGCCTCGGTGCTGCTTCAGTCAAGGCAACTTTCGTTCCCTTTCTGGGCGACCAATATCTTCAAGCCAAGCCACGTTTGGTTCGTCAGGCAAAGGGTAATTTAGTCATTGTTGACGGCCCAAGGACACTACAGTTCATGTACAATGCGTACTATTGGTGAGAAATTCCTGTTATAGCTGCTGGGTCCTGCTCATTCTAACTCGTATTGCAGGTTCACCAACGTCGCCTCCATGAGCTCGATTCCCGTCACGTTTCTAGAATGGCATCATGAGTTCTGGTCAGCCTATCTGCTTGCAGCTTCCGCTTTGGCAATTTCAATAGGCTTATTCGTCTTGTGGTCCCCAAAACTTGGTAAGTCCTCTACATATCAAGGAGCTAGCAAGTTGATGATGTTAACTATTTCACCAGTCAGGGTCACACCGCAGGGAAATGTTCTCCCCAAGGCCATACGAACTTTGGTGTGTGCTGCAAAGAGCGGCTTCAAGCTGGACCATGCGAAGCAGTCGTATCAGCGGACCCATCACAACAGGGAAGTTAAATGGTCCGACAGCTTCGTGGAAGAAATGAAGAAGGGTTTAGTTGCGTGTCGAGTGATGTAAGTTTGCTAGCCGCCTGCCTCAGAGCCGTTACTGATAATCAATCCCAGCTTCTTTCTTGTTATTTTCTACCTCTGCATTGCGCAGATGTACAACAATCTGGTCTCTCAGGCTGGACATATGCAGCTCGGCGGTGTTCCAAACGACATGATTCAAGCATTCTCGGGTGTTGCATGTGTCATTTTTGGGCCCATCATTCAAGGTTTTTACGAGTTCCTGGCTCGTCGTAAGATCCCTTTCGGTCCGATAGCCCGAATCACTGCTTCTTTCATCTTCTGCGGTGCTGCGATGGCATATGCAGCTGGAGTGCAACAGATGATTTACTCAAGCGGACCATGCTACAAGCATCCTTTTGCATGCCCAGAATCAGGAGGCACGGAACCCAACCATGTGAGCGTTTGGGTACAACTACCGGTGTACATTCTTCTGGCCATCGGTGAGATTTTGGGCTTCGTAACCGCATTCGAATACGCTTACAGCAAGTCGCCGAAAGAGATGAAGACAGTAGTTCAGGCCCTGACGCAACTCACCGCCGGTGTTGCTAGTCTCTTGGGAATGGCTATCAGTCCGGCGTCCAAGGATCCAAACATGGTCATTGTTTACTCGAGCTTGGCAGGAGGGATGGGTCTTTCTGCGGTGGTATTTCTCTGGCGGTTCAGGCGGTATGACAAGATAGACAGGCAGCTGAACCAGTTCTAGCTTGCCATCAAGGTACCCGAAAATGCAGAGACAGGAGCAAGACTGATTCCACAAACTGGATGAGGGCTCTCCACAATGCACAGCGGCAACAGTGTTAACACCGAGTGTTGAGTTCTTCGGAAGCGGATGTCCCAATGTGGCTAGCATTGTATTGTGACGGCTCCTGGTATCAACCCCGCCTTTGGAGATCTAGATGACACTGATCTCGGGCCACAGGGTCCCGATGTTAAGCTGCAAGATGCCCGCATGAACCTGGTAACTTGCGCAAAAGGGTGCCACATATTTACGCACTTTTAAACTTGCTCACTGTGGGGGTTTCTTGGCTGGCTGGACCTCTGGCGACCAGGGAGAGCAGGGGTGGGTGCGCCGGGTGGCCGACGAGGTACTGTACATCCATCAAGGTACCAATGTAACATGACACACCTGTGATCAACTCCATTCAAGCAGCACCTTGATAGTCCAAAAGAATAATCTCACGGCATCAAACCCACGAGACTCTACTTCCCGAGAACGTTCTGTTGCTCACTCATCACGATTTGAAGCCGTCACATCTTTCTGACCAACTCACCTTCGGTCTCACCTCATTGTCCGCCTCACTACGCCTCGTCTCTCTTACCCCTCTCACCTCACTTTGGACGCCACCTCACCTCAAACCATCACCACGCCCACCATGACCGATCAATCCGTCCCTTCCGGACACGCCGTAACGCAATACGCTTCGACGAGCGACAAACTCGCCGCCCGCCTGGCGATACACAACTACAACACCTACGCGGAACCATGGTTCTCATGGGCGCTCGCGCGCATTCCCAAGACAGGCGACATCCTTGAAGTCGGTGCAGGCACCGGCGCCCTCTGGGAATCTGCATCCCCTGACGCCCTCGCGGAAGCTACCTCCCTCACGCTCACCGATTTCTCCCCAGCCATGTGCGAGACCATCCGCTCCTCCTCTTCCATTAACCACCCGAATCTGAAGGTGGTGCAATGTGACGCTACCTCCCTTCCCTTTCCTGACGCGAGCTTTGACGTCGTTGTTGCGAATCACATGCTTTACCACGTTGATGACCCGTCCGTTGCCTTGCGGGAGTTTGCGCGCGTGTTGAGACCAAACGGTGCCTTGATCGTGGCGCTCAATGGCTTGGATCATCTCGATGAGCTGCTGGATATTGGTGCCAAAGTGGGCAGACCGAGCACTATCAGGAACCAGGCGAGGATCACGGCCGAGACCGCCATTGAGAGGATTACAGGGTTGGGTGGGCTGTTTGCGGAGGACAGCATCACAAGTGAGAGGTTCCCTGGCGCTTTCAGGGTTCCTGATGCGAAGCCTGTGCTGGATTACTTGGATAGTTTGGGCGAGGAGGGACTTGGGGAGAAGGAAACGGGTATTGCGAGGGAGATTGTGGAGGAGAGGATCAAGAAGGAGGGGCACTTTGAGGTTACGAAGAATATGGTCTTGTTCAGGGCTAGGAGGGTTTGAGGGGGGAGGAGGCCAGGGCATCTGAAAGTAGGAATGTGGAAACTGGAGACAGAATCTGAATAGTATATTCCGGAACTGAACCGGCGTTCATGAGATGTACACTCCCCATGTCAGCTCGCTTCTTCTCAGCTTCTTCTGTGCCGCTTGTGATAGATCACTCCAAGTTTCCATGCGCAGTGATTTCTTTGATAGAAGCAACAAGGGTAACCGGCGGAACTGAACCCGGTGGCTGCGTTTCCAGGGCTGTCAAAATAAAATAAATCTAAAAACCAGAAGTCACAAATTGTCTACTCCTGAGCCCAGCTCCTTGACTTGAAGCTTTTTTGTTTCTTCTTCCTCTCAAAGTCTGGACGAATCGGAACTGATGTTGTGTTGAAGCCACCTCGAGCCAAAAACATGCTTCAGCTCGACCGGTCAGATATCAGATCGAGCAACAAGGAAGCATAGCACGTCTTTACCCCTGGTTGTCAATTTTATAGTTGTTTACTGTCGGTCATCCGACTTGAACTTCTGGAACGCCACGAGGTTTTAGTAAGGGTCGGGTTGTGTTTCCGGGCAATAGTTGGCTTTGCGCTGATTAATAATTTCCATACCCAGCACGCCTCACAACATCTTGAGAAACTGACAGTCTTCACGATCACTCTCCAAGTCGAGACCAAGGGTTTTCATGAATAGTGAAATCTCGTTTTTCAGACGAGATTTTGGCGGGAAGCTGTTTCCGTTATGTCAAGAAGGCGAACAACTAGGGAGGCTCAAAGAAAGATGCAGACATCACTGGCAACTGTTCCGATAATATCAAAGTTGCACATATAAGAGATTGCGAGTTCCAGGCCTCAGTTAGCTGCCCCAGGGGGGGTCTCGGGAACTGCCCATAAACGGGAATAAGCGCGATAGGTTTGAGCATTAGGAAAGAACTACCCATGACCTCCACACAGTTCCTTCCTTTATTTAAACCATCGAAAGTTTAAACGAATTATTTATATAAATGGTTCATGAACGACTCGGTAATTCGGGAATTCAACTTCTAAAAGCTTAAATAATAGAGCGGTATTAGAACAGTTTCGGAGCAGTTTCGGAGCGATTGAGCGCTTCGTAGGCTACCTGGTAAGAATTTGGAAGTTCAGTTAGTCTTATAAATAAGGCTTAAGCGTTTGACAAAAAATATAAAAGCTCTGTCGCGTTCTGACCTGCTCCCCAGACCCCACTTTATACGACTGAAGGCTTCTCGATGCTATCCATAGTTCACAGGCGCGGTCAATCAGCAGCTCTCGCAACTCATTTCAGCTTCAAGTTCAACTCACATTGGAACAGTGTGCATACCTACATACAAGAAGACCCAGCGCGACCACTACGTCTCACGAGCATTGCTTGAATATAATCTTTATGTCTCCCACCAAGTCTCAAGGCAACCACCGGTGTTCTTGCCCAATTTGTTGTATCGACCCAGACCCTCCAACTGCGGCTGTGGAAACCCCCTCGGAGCCTTATGTTCGTCTCTCCCGTATTATTCCCCTCTCTTTTTACCATTATCCTCTTGCGTATTAATACTGTAAGCTTGCCACAGTACCTACTAAAAGACCTCGAAAACGACCCAAGAAAAGAGAATCGCGAGCTCAGCAAGATCCCTCTCTCCGTTGTCAGAGCACAACAGCAGCTGGCAAAGCGCCGCCGTCGTCTAGAGCCTCAGGGTCTCTATCCCCACAGATTCTACAATGCAGAAGGGCTTAAAGGTGGCATTTTTCAAGTCGAGCGTCTAAAGGGGAACTTGCTCGAGTTTCCTATAATCCATCCGGAAGACCTCCGGAAACGAGGACTGAGGGCTTGGGAAGACAACAAGGGAATCAAGCCGGGGCCCGTAAGGGTTGTTTATAGCGAGGAGGACAAGACAGCGTTTGCTGTCATCTATCACAACTCTAAAGTCCAGCGACGGGATGATAAGGGGTCTCACCCGTTTAGTAAGGCTGAGATCAAGTTTTTGGGAGTCTAACGGGATGAGGGAATTGGTTCAAGTTGTGCGAGCTTAGGTCTGGCACTGAAATTGCTTATGGGTGATGCACATATGTAATCATTCTTGTCACAAGGGGAACTGGTAGCTTGTCAGGTTCAAGTCGAATTAGTGCTAGGGATTAACCTACACCTTCAGACCGTTGACACACTAAATCTCTTTGAGGCACTTATCACTTCACATCAGCTCATTGCCTCGGGTTTTTCACTTCATGGATCAATAATCGAAAATTCTGATTCGAGTGAAGTTTCCTCCGCTCTTCCATTCTGAAGACCTCCGCCGGGACATGATTCTTTTTTATATGAATCTGAGTGTTATTGTATGAAAGAATTCTATTTAGGACTTCAAAAATGCGTTTACTTTTTCACCACTGAAAATGACCCTGAAACAGTTCGAGGACTCGGAGAGAAAAGAACTCTCAACATCACAACCCATAATCCTTCAATATCTTCCAGGCCAACGCGGTCGTCCACCCCCTACTCCCAATCCTCCGGGATTGGATCTTGCCATAAGAGCAAAAGTAGCCGGCCGGCCACCCTCCATCGCCTTCCTGCAGCTCCAACAGGCTATTAAGATCCGGCTGCACCAGCTCCCTCCTCAGCCCGGCAAGTTGGCACGCCCTCACCCTCATGGCGAGAGCCAAAGCGTTCATGGGCACGTGCAGCCTCTCCATCAGCGCCTGCTCCAAGTGCTCGGCCAGATCGGCGTACAGGTTAGGCGAGGTGTCTTTGCACTCGGAGCAGAGCATTGAGACCCAGAAGAGGAATATCTCGGGGTCGGGGTAGAATCTGTTGCCGTACAGGTTGGCCCGGTGCGCGAGGCAATCCACGACCAGCTTCTTGTTCTTTTCGATTCGCTCATCCCTGACGTCCAGGCTCGGAATCCCCGGGATTTGACCCGCCGAGCCGGCTTTGTTTAGGAAGCGGAGGACGCTGACGCAAACTTCGGGGCTGACGCGCCCCAAGCGGTCGTTGCTGAAGTAGGTCTCAAAGTGGCCTTCCGGGTCACAATTGGCAAACATTGCTTCTGCCACCACGGATGGATGGGCGAGATGGTGATGGTGGTAGTGGGTTGACGGGATGGTGATGTAGGCAATCGAAGTTGTCTCGATGTCTGGCGGGAAGGTGTTGGTTGTGAGGACGGGTTTCTGGGCGAAGTAATTCCAGAGACCGTGCTTGGCCGAGAGCTGGTGTTCAGAGGAGGAGGAGGCGGCTGGTGAAGATGATGGTGGGGATGTGGAGGCTGCAAAGTGATTTACACTCGTTGAAGAGTGGCTGGAGGAGGAGGAAGAGGAAGCATCAGACATTGAAGCAGGGCTTGTGGGTTCCATGTCCACCATGTCCGGTTCCTGGCAGCGCCCTGTAGCTGTACCATCTGGCCAGACAAGGTACACAATATCCTCCATTCCGGTTAATCCCCATATCATAAGCTGAGCGAAGTTGTCTTTCAACACCACATCATCTTCCCCCGGCATCGAGATAACAGAGTCAAGCTTGCCAGCTTGCGCGTATAAGAAACGCTCAGCGCGGCGAGATGCATCCTCTAGGAGCAGGTTCCTGACCACATTGAATGCTCGCCTTTTCTGGTCTCGGCCTACTATCTCTCCGCGTAAACCTAGAAGCCGTCCGGCACAAATATTTTCGGACTTGTCATCTAGGTATAAGGTGCTGGACAGATTGCAGCCCGTCTCTTGGATAACATGGCGGTAGAAGCAAAGATCTGGCTTACGCATGCCTGCCTCGAAGGACGTGAAGACCCTGTCAAAAACAAACCACGGAAAAGAAGGAATCATTTGAACGATGCCCAAGTGTTCCTCGGCAATATTTGACATGGCGTAGACCCTGAAACGGCCAGGATCCCGTACCTTTGCTTCGGCAAGCTCATGGATCAAATCCAATGCTTCGTCGTTCACTCGCAAGGTCGACTGGGCTTGGTCAAAAGCTAGCCGCACAAGCGACGGATCGACATCAAAATCCGTGCCAAGTTTCTGAAGAAAACCATGTTAGCAAAGTACTTGTGGGTTGAACGCAGGGGAGCCGTAGCGTCAGAAGGGGGCAAATACCGTGTACGCTTCACTGGTCGACAAGGTGTTTCTCTCCAAGTCATGCCAGGTCTCGGTGTGCATCATCCGGTGGATCGTCTTCGGAGGAAGTGCAGTAATAGTTGAAGAGTCCCAATCAAAAAGGACGTCTCCTATATCGAAGATTATTGTGTCGTAGTAGTTTGGCGCCATCGTTCTGGTGAGTGTGTCTGGAAAGTCTAAAGTATCTTGGGCAGACAACATAGATCCTGTGTCCAAAATCTGGAGATATCTGAACACATATAAATATAACTTTTATCAAGCTAACAACAAATTCCAATCCGAGATTTGTTGGCCTATGATGCGATATCAAATTGCCAATGCTGACACGGCAGAGGAAGTCCGACCCGTCGGTCTCGAATGCACCGTGACGGTCCTCCCGAGCGCTTGTACTACCTCTACTACCAATAATTCCCTGATAAACTGTGCAAGAAAGATGGCAGGGATATAGTTTTGGGACGGTGAGCCCCCGAATAGATCCGTACATGAATTTATGCCAAGAATTCGTGCAAGGATGTAATAACTTAGTAGACAGGACAAGCTTTGTAAAGCTTCCGAAGATATTGGCATTCTTACTGTTACGGAGGCCAAATTGGACCGATAACACATATGCCAAGGGCTTACCACAACCTACCAGTATACAACTCCGCCGCCGTTGGTTTTGCTAGCGCGGTTACTCGCAGATCATGACCCTGGTTTTGTTGAAATCGCACGACTAAATCAAAGGCCGGAGGAGGTGTAGTACCCCAGGTCACCGCACCTTGCATGATCAACACCCTGGGCGAATCCTGAAAGATGGTTGGCCTGGGACAACAGAGACGTGGGTAAAAATTGCAGAAGGCTTACATGTAGGACCTCCCGAGTCAGAGGAACGGTATGATCAGTAATCGAGGAAGTCGGAGGAAGACCTCCCGCAAGGAAAGAATGCCTGAGAAGCGTCGAATCCATGGAGGGATCCTACGGGTACCTAAACAGGCCTTATTATTCCAGCCAGAATCTAGGAGGACAAGGACCTTGAGACCATAAGAGATTATTAGATTGACTTGAATACACTGTTATCCAAGCCCTGATGACAGCCCTTGTCACACCTACATGTAGCCCCGGAAGGCTGGTCTCCATTACTCGCACCTATGTCTCTTCGGCTTCCTCCAACCGGCCTTGGTTCCAGTACATTAGTGCTAGGTTAGCAATGTAGGTCAGCGTGGAGGAAGGCTCCTCCCAGTTTTTATGGATGCCGTATGGGTAGTAAAGAACGGGCGTATGAATAAGTTATCTTGGTATTCAGTAGGTATAGATTACCCCTTACACAGGCCAAAGCCGGTTGCAGCACTAGTCCACTCACGAACAAGGCAATTCTCACCGCCTAGATTCGCAACAAGAACTCTGCTGACTTTCATATTCGGAATCTTTGGAACAGTTCTGGCTGACAAACCATGGTGGTCAGACTTTTTTTGGGAGCATGTTCCCTTGTTTTATATGCCTTCCCGAAGTTCTGGAACACATGCGGCGTCAACATGTAAGATGGTTCAGCTCAAAATGACCATATTTGTGACAGGCCTCGCCGCCCCGTCTTGAAAGCTTACTCAGGCTCTCCAACACCACAAATGTAGCGGCACGGTTACGAGACCCCGACAGTATAATAGTTCGTCTTCCGTGTTGTCTTGGGTACAGCTAGGCATCCGATACGATATCGACGCATAACTTTATTCATTTGAACCTAATTCTTCATCCCCAAACTTTCCCAATGCAATAACTCAAAATGGCTATCAAACCAGCAACAAAGTCCATTTTTATCTGTTTCGACGGGACTGGAAACAACAAGCAGTCGGGGACTAACATCCATCGACTTTATCGTCACGCGGCCGAGACTTCAAAGCAAGCAAAATGCTACATCACCGGGTTGGGAGCTGACTGGGATTGGAACATGATTGGAGGTAACTTTGCTGGCACAGGTAGGTACATGTCGCTTCTATCTAAACCTTTTGGTTTCTCAACTTCATGGTCTAACCGAGATGACATCATGCAAAAAGGTATCGAAGGCAAGCTTTGGAAAGCATATGACTTTCTCGTCAAAAACTCTTCCCGTGAGAACCCGCTCGGTGACAAGCTGAGCGTGGTCGGTTTCTCCCGTGGAGCATTCACAGCCTCCTGCTTCGTGACGTTTCTCAACGACGTTGGGCTCTCCTCTAGTGTGACCCAGGAACAGGAGTTCATCAGCCTCTTCAACAGCTGGAGAGAGGCTCGCGAGTCCTCGGCTACCTTTGACAGACAAAAGTTCCTCGTTATCGAAGGCCTGAACCTGAGCAACTTCCAGCCCAAGATCGTTTCTGCTCTTGGACTCTTCGATACTGTCGCCGCTTTGGAAGGGGGACGAGTTGCTGCGATGGCCAAGCCAACACGAGAGAAGCTTGCCTTCATTGACGGTGTTGTTCCGCCAAATGTCAAAAATGCCTATCACGCCCTGGCGCTCTTTGAACATCGTCGTGATTTTGGTCCTGCCGTGTGGAAGACATGGCCATCAAAGGCTTGCGTCCGTCAATGTTGGTTTGCGGGTTGCCACAGCGATGTAGGAGGATTCAGCACCAACAAACACCCGATCCACCACTTTGCCCTGCTCTGGATGATGGCAATGCTAAACGAATTTGTCGTGTTCCATACCTGGAACCTGATGCAAGACATCACCGCATCCGTCAGCGACATATCAGAGAAGTACTTTTCCGACTCCTACGACGGCGACATTCTGTTCATCCCAAAGGCTTGGTACATTGCCGGATCTGAAAACCGTCAACTTCCGACACTCGGCCGCCCCACCGAAGAACAACTCCAGAAATCCCAATCCGCTGCGCAACAAAACCAAGCCCGCGCCATCATGCGAGATCACAGCATTCACTGGACCACGGCTTCCTTCGTGGCCTGGATGGCCGGCAATGGCAGACCCTGCCATCCTCTGCACGCATACAAGCGTCTCCCTCCCGACTTTGGCATTGGCGGTCGTCTGTGTCGCTGGTCAAAGGCCAAGGAAACCATCGAAGAAGAGATCCCCTCCCACTTCGAGATGGAGTTTCTTATGTACTGGGCCGACTCAGATACCGAAAAGAGAAAGGAGACCGACGGGTTCATCAACGAGGCTAGGACAGCGCAGACCAAGAAGACCGCACTGCCAGACCGCCCGAAACCGACCAGGGGCCAAACCCTCCATCCTAATGCTGCTGCTTCGAACCAGAAGATTGCTCGTCAGCCTGTCAGATCTGGGACGCTTCCTCCCACACAAGTCGGGGGCCAAGCCTCTAATCTTATCCCATCCCGTGCTGCGCCTGGGAAGCCAAATAGAGCGGGAACCCTTTTACCTTTGCAATCGACTCGGAATCAATCTACAAATACCAAATAGAAGAACACGGCTGCTGTCCAGTCATGGTAAAGATGATGACAATGGAATGAAAGGAGCCGAGCGAACAAGGGTTTGTTAGGTATTGCACTAACAAACAACTCGCATGTTATCTACAAGGTATCGGAAGGATATATAAAATAAAGGCCGTCTAAAATAGGGCCGGAATTAAGATTAAAGGACAGGGATGGTAACAAGACGACGTCTAATGGGGAGCATTATTAGGACTACGACAGTTCCTTGGCAGGAAGCTTGAGAAGACGCCGTCGATTCGCAGAGTAGCGACAGGCCGCTGGCTAAAGTGGAAGGGCAAATCGAAACTACAGGGGGAATTCCATCGGCAGGATCATCCATCGTATAAAATCAGAGATGCTTCGCTAAAGCAGCGGATACATGTACCGTAGTCCTCGAGAAGGCGTCGAACTATTGATATCTTAGACGCAATCATGCACTTCCAAAGCAAGGCATTTGCCCCGGGAAAGCGAACGGTCCAATTCACTTCACCGCCATTGCACTTAGTTCCAAGTACATCTCCACTATTTCTCTTTGAAAAGCTGAAGCAGGTGATTTTAAGTGAAACCTCAAAGCAGTTTTATTCGGTCGTTTGCGCCCTCATGAGAATGCCCTTGAAGGGGATGCCTGCAAATAGTGGCACTAGGGTGTCTCGGAAACTTCCGTTAGCGCTTAGGGCCAGTCACCTCAATATCCTCGGGCATCAACTTCGACAACTGCGCGAGAACACCACTTTACCTTCATCAGCTTACCCTTTTTGCAGCAGTAAGCGACTTACCCCTCTATCAAAATTAGATATAACGGCATAGCTGGCAGTTTCTCTTATATAGCGTGTTGGAAATGGTTTAGGCGCAGCAAAGGAAGCCAGGAAGTGTCGGTTGAAGCACAAAATACCACGCCAAACGTCTAGGGCTGTTATGCGAACAAATCAAGCAGAAGGTGTGAATGGTGGTAGGTAGTATTTTGTGTTCCCTGCTGACAAACTCTAGTTCCTGTTTTTCCAGAGCAACTTGCTGCTCTACCGATCACAACAGCCCCTTCGATCCCGCGAGCGATGGCAAATTCCTCCACCCTCCTTGCTCCAGCACTGCCGCTTACGCCTTCACGTATAACACCGTGCGTCCCGCTGGATGGAAGAACTACGGTGGGCAACCACCGAAGCGACCCAATCAATCAAATTCTCAGTACGCCCTGCGCTGTCTGTGGCAAAGGTTCCAAGCATTTCAACCCCGACGACTGGAACCGGGTGGTGGAATTGCCAGCTGCTGAAAAATGCGATACTTGTCCGGTTATCATCGAAGGCGTGCGTCTCATGCAAAAGAGGTTTCATCGGGAGGGCTCCTCGAAACCCAGCGTCACTGCAAGGTTTGATGGTGGGAAACTTCCGCATTCGGTCGGTATATATCAAGGCGGGCAGACGAGATTCATCGAGTTTTATGTCCTCCCAGGTATATTATTATCCTCTGCCATTAATGACGGGGCTCATATATCTTACAGAGACACCCTCTCCATGGCCGTCGATGAACCACCTCCCTTCGATTATTGAGCTGGATGAATCGGTCAGGAGGATCCGCAGCTGGATGCAGATCTGTCAACGGGGGCACAAAGAGTGCAGCAGGAACCTAAAATCCGGCCTACCCACACGCGTGGTCGACGTCGGGGCCATCGATAACGAACTAATTCGACTGCACACCACCGCCCAGGGCGATACCGGCCCGTTTACCGCCCTGAGTTACTGCTGGGGCGACAAGGGGAACCTCACCACCACAAAGGACAACCTGAATGCTCACGGGCAAGCTATCCTATGGTCTTGCATCCCGCAAGTAATGAAAGATGCCATCTACATCACAAGACAGCTAGGGATACAATACATTTGGATTGATGCGCTCTGTATCGTGCAAGATGACTCCCAAGACTGGGACCGGGAGGCAGCACAGATGCAGGATATATACAGGAAGGCTTGTCTCGTCATATCGGGGACTCGGACCGGCAACTGCCACCAAAGTTTGTTTGGCCGGCGGACTTCATCTGCGACCAACTATGGTGAGCGCGTACCCGCCAGCTTTGCGACAGAACAAGTGGTGGTGCGAACGAATCAGCCAACCGTTCATATCCGTGAAAAGCTCGGCCATGATTTGTTAAACGAACAGCTGAAGCAAGACCTCGAGGAGCATCCCCTGTTGAGCCGTGGCTGGACATTCCAGGAGCGACTGCTGGCGACTAGGACAGCCCATTTCACCGCCAGCGAGATTATGTGGGAATGCAAAGAGAGCTACTGGTGCGAGTGCTCCAGCATCGAGACTAAAGACGCGCGATCTCTCTTACAGCGAGCATTGCAGGAGCCGGGCAAGGCGTCAGTCAACTGGAGGAAACTCGTCGGAGCCTATTCCTGGAGGGTGTTTACCCATCCTCAGGATCGATTAGCTGCGCTAGAGGGTGTAGCGAGCCTCTTCAAGGCATTCGATCTTGGCAGTTACTGCTTCGGCCTGTGGGGAGACCACATCATCGACCACATGCTATGGAAGGCAATTTCGATTGATAGCCGGTCTGAAGTCCCTGAAGCGTACAGATCGGTCATCCTCGGTCCGAGTTGGTCATGGATATCAACGTACCAGAGGGTCGATTTCCCCAGTGTCTCGCATCCGGTTGCGGTCTTGGTCGGAGATGCACCTACTGTTCCGTCGACGCTGGGTGTCAGAGAGGCCATCTGCTACCCACCTTCGCCTCTGAAGCTCTGGACGCTGACTTTGAGAACAAAAGTTAGGCGGGGTGTGTTTGAACACGAGCCTTGCCAGAACCAGGAGTGTCGTTACCGGATCCTCCTGGAATCACCAGAACCGCGGGCCAATTGGGTCGCCGTTGACTTTTACCCTGACATCATCCTCTGCCCAGAGCACCGATTGGCTGGCTCAGATTTGGTCAGGGCAAAATGGCTCGAGCAAGGGCAGGTTGTGGAATGTATCTTGTTGGCCGATGGGGTGTTTCGTTCTGAATGGTACAAGAATGAATCTCGCAGGCATGGCAACAGGGACAGTCAAAGTTGGAGGGGCTTGGTCGTCAAGGAGTCGCAAGAGGAGCCCGGGGTTTACTTTCGCGCCGGGTTTGTCACTTCCGAGTGGGTCACATCAGCTATCCCTGACCCCCGGCCGCGGGCTACGCGTTCTCGCACTGTCTGGGATGGCGTCGAGGAAAGAGAAATAACTCTGGTGTGATGGGTACAGTACGCTCTAGAGTACGGACGTAGTCTCGCAGAGCTGTCTGAAGGACCTCAAGCGTCTGCTCGGATGCATTGCCGTTCCGTCTAATGTCCGAATTGAGACGCACAAGGTTCACACCAAGCTGCGTGATGTTGAGGCGGTGGAGAAACTCGTGCCTGAGGAAATGGAAGTCTCTCTCCTCGTCTATAGATCTTAGTATGCATCTGTCGAGGTTTTCGGCGTCGATCTGCTGGGTGGTTGTCATATCAAGTGTTATAAGATTCAAATGGATTGGCTGTCAGTGAAGGAAAAGGAGGCATCTCTTCTCGACATGTCATGGGTGACGACTAGAAATCGGCGGAGTAGGCAGACCAAGGTGTGATGGCTGAAGCCTGAGCCCGCTTCCCAGACCGGTACTAAGGTGATGAGAAGGGACCGATGGCTGAAGCGGAAATACTTGTCGCAAGAATCGAAGCTGAAACGGTTATATGGCGAGATATATCAGTACTAAATTGTTTGACAGAGGTTGACAGAGATTGATAGAGGCTGATAGAGGTTGATAGTTTGTAAAGCCATAGTCCCTAGGTACATTTCTTTGATACGAATCACTGCAAAATTCAGCCTGTTAAACTGCTGGCATTCGAGCTGGCCTAAAATCAAATTAAAGTGATTAATTTGATGTCTGGCTGTTGATATTTCCTGGTTAATTACATATTCTTCTCATACATATCCGTTTTCCACCCGTCTCAGACCCCAGGAGCTAATCTGGCGATTATCTGTTGGTCTCCACAACCCTAACATAGAAATCTTGCTTATACATATCACGACGTGAAACTTCAAATCGAAGAAGAGGACGGAACAAATAATAAGAGAACCAGCGGGACGTGAGCGTTCGGAGCCACTTGCTGTAGTGCGAGTCGTATGTATAAGTGGAAAATGTTGTGAAACTGAACCACGCACGTGGCCTAACGTAAACAGATGCGATGGGGTGCATTGTGCAGTACTTGTAGCCCGGGGTGGCCGTCCACGAAATCACAAAATATAGCTTTTGGTGCACGTCACCTGTATTCGAGCAAATCACGGTTGTAGCCATGCAGTCAACGTCGTCGCAGTGGCAGCTGTAGTCATGTAGACCACTCCGGAAACTTCCTAGGAAGGATGGACCCCTTTTAACGGAGCACGATGAATGCGGGTCCAAGGCAGTGGCTAATCTCCATGGAAATTGGAATCTGAAGTTGGCCAGAGTCAGGCATTCACCTGACATAGTGAAATACCTGGCAGTGCAACGTGCCGGAGTTAGACACATGTGGTTTGGACCAGACTGTGGCAAGCGCTTGATCCAATCAAACGTGCCAAACAATACTGATGGGCCATCCTCGGTGGTGGAAACAATGTGTTGTTCAGGTATGAGAGACCTGGCGGATGCCTTGATCAGGGCTTCGATAATTCTTGTGCCGGCGTCAAGTCCCGTTTGCTTGACGGTCACGTCATCTGGGACGATGTTGAGAGCGAGACGAAGTAACAATGGGCGGCGTTCCGCTCGAAACCACCGTAGGCAGCTTGGCGAGGCCGCGATGAGGCTGTACAAGCATCTGGGACAGGCAACCTTGCTGATGATCAAGAGGTGTATCTCGCCGGGGAGTTGTTCAAAGTAGGCGACTTTACCCATGTCAAAATGGGCGTAGGGGTCCATGATACCAGATGGTTCTTTAAAGAGAGACGCCATTTGCACGATGCGCGGTTGACGTGCTGGAAGAGCGTGGATCGATTCTTTTCTCATTGCAAAGAAATTAAAAATTCAACAAAAATGAACACGAATACCATTAAGAACTTTATTTTTCGCCGGCACACTGAATCTGAAGATTGCAGGCTAACGGCCGCCACAGGCCCCAACATGAAGTCATGGATTTCGGCACCTCTCTGAGTCTCAGGTGCTGGCAGCCGGCATGACAACGTAAAGTTTTGCTTGAAAGGGAAGCCTATAATGCCATCTGGAAAGAAGGGCTTTTGGGAGAGAGAAAAGGGTTTTGTTTTTTGTCTAATGTTAAATTGCGTCAAATTTCTCTCGTTCTTGACAAAAGAAGGTTTTTTTTAACCTGGAGCTTGAAGTGCAGTTGCTTGTCGAAAGTTGATTTCAGCTCTAGGATTGGCCAATAACAGTGGGGCAGCGAGCTGACTCGGGGTTTGCTGGTGTCTGCAGGTGGTCCAAGCTCCTTCGCGTCTCATTGATTGCAAGCCGCGAATTTTGTTAGCTGGGAGCTTCAACGGCTCGACATCTGCTATTTACAAACTTAACCCACAATCCCACCTCGCGACTTGACAATCCCCAAACAATCGCAACATCACCCCACCATGCAGCTTTGCATTTGAGTTTGCGATCGAACCAATTCATCAACCGTACATATCTTGTCACATCCGGCCGCAATGCAGCAACCACCCAGAACTCGGCGCACGCCGCAAAACACGCAATACACGTACGGAGCAACCATTGGCATCCCCCTCTTCGTCAGCGGTCATCCTCGGCTGACTTCTACTCTCCGGAGAACTGCAGATATTTCCTCGGTCGCAGAGTACACGCTGTAAAACCGTACCCAGTTCAGTCGCCTCAGGGCGCAACAATCCTCATCTATGGCCACGAGAATGGAGTCACAATAACATGGCGTGGCGGCAAACGGCTCATGGCTCCCAAGCAGCCAGGCAACGAGAAACGGAATGGCTCCGGTGCCCAAGATGCTGTCATGGTCATCGACTCGGACGACGAGGCATCCGCTGTCAGCCCGGTTGCGTTTGTCGACAAACCAGAGTTTCAAGATGCCCCGCCCGCCGATGCTTCCTCTCTCCCTGAGATCGTTCAGACTCTAGACCTTGCACTTGGTACCGCAGTACTAGGTGTCGCCGTCCTACCAATCCCCAACTCAACCCCAGAAGATGCAGCCTCGAACGGCGTCGGCATACTCAAGGACAAGATTGTCTTCGCGGTAACATGCGCTTCAACGAGCGTCTACGTGATTACACTCCCCCTTACGCCCCCTTCGCACGAAAGCAAGGCGAGACCGGAATTGAGGCAGAATTTGTTGGCGGGCAATGCAGGAAAGGGCATGTGGGGCGAGACACTCACCCTCCTGGGAGGGCAGAGTCGGCCATGTGGCGGTGTTGCCATAACGCTGGTCAAGCCAAAGACGACGCCGAGAAGCAGATCGATTGAGCGGGCCGCGGTGCAAGCCAGTCAAACCCCGCGCATTATCGTTGCAGCACATTCCCGGGAAGCAAGCGGTACTCTTCGTTTCTGGGATGTTTCCCTCGATGGCAAACCCGGCGTTATCGACCGTGTGGAGGCATTCCAGACAGAGTACCTCCCATCGCCTCTGAGCAGCATCTCTTTCAACCCAACACACGTTACACAGCTCCTTGCCGTCACCTCATCACATGCTGTACGCGTTTACGATCATTCCGTAGCATCGCTTCCTTCCGAAGATACTTCCGAAGGCCCTTTTCCCTCACAAGGATCCTGGTTGCTGTCTCTTTACCCACCATTCGCACGCGGTGCCCCCATGTCTATTGCGCGCAAGCCGATTGTTGCTGCTGAATGGATTTCCCATGGTCGCGCGGTATTGGTGTTGCTTGCTGATGGGCAGTGGGGTATTTGGGATATTGATGGCGGCAGTCCCGCGGCAGGCGGCGCTGGCTCCGGAGGTCTTTTTAGCAAAGCCAGCGCAGGTCTTCGTGGCTCAGCAATCACAACTTTCAGTGTCTCGGGTCATCTTGAAGGAACGAGTCCTCTCAGGAATCCTGCGGCACAGAAGCCATCAACCGCCACAGGCGCGTCGGGTGAATTTGCTCCATTGACCCCACATACCCGACGCGACGCCCTCGCTTCTGCCATCGGTGGTGGGTCTGACAAGCTGTCGACGGTGCGCGGGGGCATGGCTGTGACTCGGCTTCCTTCCCGAGGTGCGGGGCCAGGTGATGAGAGTGTTGTCCTTTGGCTGGGTGGTGCTGAGCCTATCGTCTCTGTTGTTGCGTCTATTTCCAAATTCTGGGACTCTCAACTCCGACGTGCCAGTGGAGGCGTCAACCTCTGGAGCGGTTCACAACCAACACGCATGACGCGCTTGGCCGACCTCGGCGCAGGTCTTTTTGGTGAACGGTGTACGGGAGCTATTGCAATTCCCAGACCAGCCAGCAACGCAGCTTCCGCAGACACTGCACCTCCGGCGAGTGAGACAGGGTCAAGTGAAGCAGATAACCTCCCACTCGAGGTTCTTCTCCAAGGTGAGACTCGGGTCGTGGTAATACACGCAAGCGAGGAGGCGGCAGCAGCATCGTTTAATGCTCACCTCCTCGGAGGGCGCAAGAAGGGTCGTCTGGAGCTTGGCCCAACCAACGCCATCCTGGCATACCCGCCGCCAGAGAAGCCCAACAGCGTTGCCTTCAACCTCAGCATTGCCCATCGATCAACAGGAGCCGGCGCTGGGTTGCTCAGGCCAGCCCGTTCTCGGATTACCGGGGCGGGTTCGTTTGAGTCCATGGATGTCCTTCCTTCTACCGAGCCTCATGACGAGGGTTCCTTCAGTCAGCCTCCCGGAGTAGGATTGCGGTTCATCAATGATCTCAACTTCGCTGCCGATCAACCAGATGACGAAGCTGAGGCCATTAACCGGAATATCGAGGAGGAGATGAGGGATATCATGGAAATTGATCGGGTGATGGAGCAAATGGAGAGCGAGCGAGAGCGGTCTACTAAGAGAGTCTTCTTCGAGGAGGGATAGGGCCCTCGCCCGATGATGGACATCACCACGTGGTATGTGCTCATGTCTGGCCGGCCGCTCACAAGGAAATAGTACTAATGTGATTCTGTTACAGGAAGAAATGGGAACAACAAGAGGATACGGATTCCCCCCTCTGGTCCAAGCGAGCAGGTGGGTTGCTGAGAGAAGCACAGCTGCGACGTAAGGCCCGCCGCGTCACCTTCGACAAGACCACGAAGCAGGCTTAAGGAAGGGAAGAGATACCGCTGAAAGGTACAAGCGAGGGAGTGGTCGGAACCGTGTCTGGACGGAGACGGACGACCTCACGAGACATACGACACAACATAACACAAAAGAAAGAGAATTCCGAGCTAATTAGAATGAGAGAAAAAGAAATCTGGAGGATACCCCCGGCGGACGTGGTCGCTTCTAACTCGTAGCTTATTTACCATGAGCAAGAACAGAATCGTGTTTTTAACAGTAGCCGAGATCCCTTCTCGAGCATTCATTCATTCATTCATTTCCTGCCCCTTCCTTTTTTTTTTTTTTTTTTTTTTTTTGGAGGTCCAGAAATTCCGCACGGCTTGGTGGAGCACAAGGCGAGACTCATCCTTGATTGCTTTGTATTCCGAGCGGTACATTAAACATGGGAATTATGACCTGAGTATAGGCAATCTGTCAAGTTAAACTTCAGTTGCTTGAAAGGGTCTTTTTCCTCGCCGGCGTCATTTGAAATGAGGTTCTGGGACTGTTTCGTGCAGACCAGGCTTCTAAACAAAATTGCCATTTTGACCAAATGTCTTGCCTTGGCTTCTGTGGGCTTTCTCTTCTGGGAGGGAGTTCTGCTGCTACGAAGTCAGGGGGTCATGATGTCGGTACATTTTTATTTTTATTTTCTTCTGCTTTCTTCCTCAAGTGGCGTGATACGGCTTTTATTGCCTACTATAATCATGCAGTGTAGAGACAAGAGTTATTCCGTAGAATGTTCCTAAGATTCTTCCTGCCCTATACCTGTCCATGGGTATCTTGGTCTGACTGCCAGGTACTGTTCTGACTACCAGGTACTGTTTGCCTTTTACGGTTGAAGATACTTTGTTGCAATGTATTCACAATCGATGTGTTTTTTTTTCCTCTCAGTGTTGCATAATGAACTTGTGATCACTCCATTCATCAATTAACAAAAATAAAATAAAATTTAAAACAAAATAAAAATGCTTCCGTTCCAATGCCTTCTCATGCTTGCCTTCCTTTCCCATTCCCTAATATCATACAATGAAAGGCATTTAATCCCAAAATCATTCGTCATCGCCCACCCATGGTTTTGTTTTGTTTGGATTGATGCATCAAAATATCTAGTTGATCTCCTTCTTGGCCTGCTCGACACCACCCTTCACCTTTCCCTCGGCCTGAGCAGCGTACCCCTTCGCCTTGCCGGCAATCTCGCTGGCTTTGCCCTGCGCCTGACCGGCCACCTCGCTGGCCTTGCCCTGAGCCTCGCCCTGCAACTTGGCAGCGGCACCGGGATGCTTAGCACGCGTCGAGGAGGAAGTGACGTCCTCGGCTGCTTCCTTGACCTTGTTCGCTACGGATGCTATTGTTTTTGTAACCGTCAGTCAGTAAATGTTACCTATATGAGTAGGTGTATTATAAGTGAAAAAAAACATACTGCCAATATCAATGCCGTCGACAAGCTTATCAGACACGGTGCGGTCGACCGTCTTGAGGGTATCCTTGGCCGTCTCCGTCACCGTCTCGGTGACTGACTTGTGGAACGTGATGGAGGAGGAGAACGTGGCGCGCTGGGCTGCCGCGGGCATGCTTTGGCCGATGGAGGGGTTGATGCTGCGGAGCATGGTCGAGGAGGTGGTGACCATGCGGCGGACGGCGGCTTCTGTGACGAGAGACATTTTGAAAATAGAGGTAGGTGTACGTTCGTGTAGATGTGTGTAAGTGGTGGAAGTGGAATTTGGGTTGAATGTGTCAGGATGTTTGCAGTTTTCTTTTTTGGGGAGAATTGCAATTGAGATGAACTCTTTTAGTAGTAATAGTTTGCGAGACCAAAAAATTGCAGCAGTGCAGGGCTTGGTTGGGTTTTAATGGGGGTGTCGAGCTCCGGGAAGGCAGGAGTTGTGTTTCTGGTGACGATGATGTCATCGGTGTTGCGATCACTGCAGGGCCACCAAATGACGTCCCAGGTGGGGTGGCACAGTGGAATATTCTTATGAGAGGATAAAGAACACTCAAATTTCTGGCATGTGCGTGAGCTGATAGCTTCGATCAAACGAGAAGCTTCGATTGGCAGATCTCTGATAATTAATTCCAAAACTCTCATCCTGGGTGTTGATGTGGATCAACATAAGAGGGCTGCATCTTCCGATGCCTTCGCGCATTTAAGCAGAGGCTGGCGTCTCAATGACAGACTTAAGGCGGTAAGATGCAAGCCAACCATGTTAACCAAGCCGCCGGTGAATATGCCGTCGAGTCAAAAAGCTTATGCGCAGAGACTATTCTGCCTCCGACGAGAGACAGACAGACAGACACGCGAATGAACAAGAAACAAACTTCAAGACCGTTGGGTATCCAAACCAATTGAAACCAACTTTCTTATGTACTGTATATACAATTTATCTTCCGGTGAAAACAGGCTTCCTCTTCTCCGAAAACGCCCTCAATGCCTCATTGCGATCCTCGGTCCTCACAACACGCTCGTACATGTTGTTTTCCACAGCCTCCCGTGGCTCCTCCACCGCCCGGAGTGCCGCGCGAATAGCGATAGGTCCTCCCTCGCAAATCTCGCCTGCCAGTCTCACGGCCTCGCTTAGGGCATCCCTCCTCGCCATGCTCAGAATCTGATGGCCCTTGGCTTCATCGTCCAGGCTCTCCCATTCCTTGGCCTGCTCTTCGCTCTCGGGGTTCCCAGTGACCTCGACCAACCGGTCAGCAATTCCAAGGAAGTATGCCTCAGCCGCGGATACGCGACGGCCGGTAAGGATAAGGTCGCGAGCACGCTGGATGCCAATTAGGGCTGGAAGACGGTAGGTGCCACCAGCTCCGGGGATGATTCCCAGTCGAGTCTCGGGAAGACCAATCACAGCGTTGGAGGTGAGGACGCGGAAGTGTGTCGAGAGAGCGATCTCAAGGCCGCCACCAAGGGCGATGGAGGAAATTGCAGAGATTGTGGGGATCGGGAGGGTCGAGAGCGAGGTGAGGGTAGTGCGGAGGTTAAGGAGGAAAGCGGCAGTTCTGTATTGCGGGGGTATAACCCAGATTAGCTTTCGTTTTGCTCTGCGGCTCATTGTACACTTTTGTGAAGGAGAGAATTACTCCTCCTGTGTGAACCCCTTGCGCTCCTTGAGATCTGCACCAGCGCAGAAAGCAGTATCGACGGCCGAAGCAACAATCAGAGCTCTTGTTGGGCCCCTCTTGGGCTCGCCTGGAACCCCTCCAAAGGGCTGCTCCCATTCCGGGGTTGGAATCTCCTCGCCGGTCGCGGCATCGTATTGGGCATGGACAGCATCGATCTCATCGCGCAGGGTGTTCAAGAGTACTCGAGAGATGGCATTGCGCGCGGAGGGGCGGTTGAGCTCAAGGACGCGGATGTGCCCGGAATTCGGTGCCGGAAGGTCGGTAATCCTGAGGAGAGGGCCTGCACTTTCAGCTGAGTAGAATCGGGCGGTTCTCCGGATGGCCAATCGCCCGAAGCGCAATGCGCCCGCTGCGTTGAGCACGAGAGCTGTCCTGGGAGCCATTGTTGCGATTTCACAGTTATGGCGAACATCTGGTGGATGGCGGGGTGCACTGAAGCTTGCTGGACCGGCGTTGTTTTCAGTGGATGACGTCCAGTCTGGCAGTTCGGCATCATTCGGCTACCATCGGGAACCCTGCCACGCACCCCCATGTTGCTACGCCGACGCTCATCTGAATTTAAATAAACCCCTAAACTATCCGTAACTGACGAGAATACATTTACAGCTCATTTATTATTTTAATTAGCATTATTTATCAATATCATTATAGCGTAGCAGAAAGTACAAAAGGCTTTACCTAACCAAAGCCTACCCCGTAGGGGGCCAGGCCACGAAAACCCCGACTGCTTTGGGGGCTGGCCAGGTTTTCCCTTCAAGAGGAAAGGAAATCGGGAGCTCCGTAGGTGGATGCCACAACTGGGAGTTAAACCCTGGGGCGTTCCCGTACCCATGACGCCCAATACCACTGGGTTATTTGACCATTGGGACGTTAATGGTGATTGTTGATGTTCGGTACCTTATATATAAAAGCAGGCGTGGGCACCTTGATAGGCTCGGCAAGATAAGCTTTTCTCCTGGTACTATGGCATTTTTCCAAGCTAAAGAAGAATTAAAGAAGAACTGGTTCTTGATCTAAGCAATATTTCAGCCTGGAAACCATGGTCTTCTTCCAATCCATTAACCAGGCTATTAACATCATCAACAGCATCTCAACTTGCCCCATGCTCAAATATGCTTCACGAATATACGTGCTTTCCAAAGCCTGGCCAGGAGTCTGAAATATCTTCCAAATGCACCTTCAAGTTGGCTTCCTCGGTAGAGCTACCACCAAGTAGTTACAGACTCTCATTCCCAACGGTAAGAAGCTTCGTCTCTTCTACAAGATACATAGCACCATCATAAGCACCATCCAAGGAGTTGGGAAAAGCCCATCTCCGATATCCAGAGAGGCAGTAAACAAATTCTATCTATTTTCCAAGTGTCTAGTTGGGCATATCCCCTTGAACGGATCGAAGATGAGCATTGATATCTCTATGGTTCTACTCCATTTTTGGTGTCCCTACCAGCAAGGACTGCTTGGAGCTGAAAATCTAGAGCTGGCAATTCTGCACTGGGGTCAAGTAACAGTGATGTTTGCAGTATTTTGAGGAGCAGAGCTGGATTGTAAGTCTTCACTTGCCACCAACGTCTTTAACATAGACGCTTTTATGGCACCGTATATTCTCAGAAATCTCGGCGCTGAACCTGCGGAGAGCATGCCCAATTACAAGTTCTCCTCTCCCAGGCGCCTGAATGGAAACCTGCAAAGCCTCGGAGCCCCTTGCGCGAGTACCTCCAAGAGCATCTATCCCATCGTTCGTTTCCTTCTCGTGACGACATCTATTTCTCCCACAGCTAACCAGCAGCATTTTACCCCTAGTTCCAGGCAGGAATGAATGGACCCCCCGCAACGGATAATTAACCCTCTCCGGACTCAACTACACCACGCGCTCAGGTTTAGAAACGGGGAGCAAGAAGTAGTAATTTGCCATTCTTATTGTGGCGCTCCATGAGACGCTCGAAACAACAAGCCCAGAATCCAGCCAGACCAGACGGGAGTTAGATATACCTCAGAATAGAAAAAAAGACTCCCCATATAACATCAAGTTTAGCGCTTACAATTTCCAAATCAATCAGTAAGTACACATGCAGGGAATCTCCAGCTTGCTGCTTCATCCTCAGCCTCAAGCCTCATATCTTCACCCCCAAACACGATGTGCTTATCAGCTTCCCCAAACCCCCTGTTTCAGATTGTACTTCAACAACCACCCGCCGCACGCGCGCAAAAGAGTTTCGAAACTCCCAAAAACCCAGGTCAAAAGCAACACCACAGAACAACAGATCATCAGGGTCTTTCTTTCCTGCATCACATCCCCCATCACATCCCATCACATCATGTATGTAAAGAGCAGGGTAGGGCAGGCTGCCTCTTTCAGTCCCCACGAAGAGGAGGTGGAGGGGTGGAGGGGTGGAGGAGTGGAGGAGTGTGGAGGGCAAGGCATATTTTCCGACACCCTCACCAATTACCCTCCCTGGGTACCTACACGTGTGCGAATGTGTAAAATCTGCCCGATCTTATTATCTTGACTTGCGTATGTGTGTGTGTCTCTTGGACCCTTGGTCGACCGGGGGATGAAACAAATGCATGTTCAATCGGAGACATCACGGATAACGGCACGGAGGCGGGGAACAGGAAACGGGAAACGGAAAAAAAAGAATGCAGGAACCACATGCAAAGCACGCGCTTGCACGCCACAAGAACCGGGAAAAAGGTAGTGATCGACATTTTTGGAGAGGGGGGAAATCGGCACTTGAGTGGATTGAACCCAGAATTCCTGGCTTGTATGGATGGATAGATTCCACTGATTTTCAATGCCCAGCCGGTTGGAACGGGATTGTGTGTATGTGTGTGATGAGCATGAGAATTTCAGATTCAGATGATCAGCAAACCACCCGCCTTCTTTTTTTTTGTTTTTTTGTTTTTATGACCTCGCGAATCTTGAGATAATGGGGGAAAACAAATCACCGTAAATAATGACTAACCGAAAAAATAAAGGTGAAAAAATAAAGGTGAAAAAATAAATAAACCCATATATCAGGAGACAAAAAACCTGACACCAGACATGATGAGATAGTAAACATCATTCACACATACATGAACAGTCAAAACCCCCAAAATTATCAAGGCTCATAATTATTAAAAAATATACTGCAAAAAGTACAAGAAACTTTCGATATTTCCCCCATAAAATAAAAAAACAAATATCTCATCTCTTAACCAATCTCTATCCATCTAATCTAACCTACCTTTCCATATTCCCACCGTCCCATCCCAGGACAATATGTATAACGGAAAAAAAATTCCACGAAAATCACAGAATCACAGAACAACAAACACAAACAACAGAAATACACAATACATGTACAATAAAAAAGGCCCCTCCCGTCATGTAAACTCGTTCTGTCCTTCCATCAGCCTTCCTTGCCTATAAGCAAAGTATAACACCGTTGTCGTTGAGAACAAAAAAAAAAAAAAAAAAAAAAAAAAAAGACCACCAACCATTCTATACTACATTAGACGTGTGACAAGTAACAGTAATAATCCAAACTCTTGCCTTGGTGAGGGATAGACTTAAAAAGGTTTCAAGGATGAGAAGAAAAGACATCCGGGCATGAAACACAGTGCAAAGAGGTCGTCAGAGGGCCATCATGCAGCAGCATTTTCCCTCCCAGTTTTGGAGTTTAATACAAAAGTATAGTATGAGTGGGTAGATGGTAGGCAGTAGGCAGTTGGTAGATGGTAGTTGCTGCACATGTATCATGTGTCTCTGTGTGTGTGGTTGTATCTGCGCTCTGGCATTTTGTATAGCGTTGTGCGTATGTGTATATAAGTAGAAGAGTTATAATCGACAAATAAAAGAGAGAAATAAAAATAGAATATGAAGAACAGGAAGAGGACATGAATGCTAAAAAGAAAGGAGACAGTGGGCGTAAAAGAGTGGAAGAATCTCCATTTGCATCTTCCACCCCTCCCCCACCCAGTTCCTTTTTTTTTCTACTCCCTACAAAAACAGCGTTTGTATATATGTCCAGTCCAGACATCGAGGTTCTTTTTTTGATCCCTCCAGAACAAAAACTGGGTTGATACACACAAGAGATTTTGCAGATTTATATCCCCTTCCCCAACGCCGAGATTATGCTGATGTCAAGAGAGATTGTTTTTTTTTAAAAAAATACAGGCACGAGTTCGTTTGTCGTCATCACTTGGGCCCCAGGAGGTTATGTTTTGCAATCATGCATTGGTAACCTGAGAAAATCTCATGTCAGCAAAGAGGGCTCAGAGGATCCAGAACGTTCACCACTCAGGACGTCTACTCACACGAAGGATCCTCCTGGAATAATCTTGGTTGTCGGCGATGCTGCCGTCGCTCATTCTCCTGTGGGCCATCACTGGGTCCATCCGTGAGTCCGTCATTGACATGCCGCCACTGCTGCTGGGTGGCTTGCCAATGAAGGCACTAACTGCTGCGTTTCGACGATGTTCCTCCTCAATCTCCTTATTCCTCTTGCGGCGCAAAAACATATATCCGCCGCCGAGAGCAGCCGCGATTATCACAAATCCAACCACTACGCCAGCGACGATGCCGCCCACGTTTTTGCCACCTTTCTTTTTATCATCTTCGGGAGCTGCGGATTGAGTGACGAGAACAGTTTCTGCGGGTTTTGTTGCACTGGCCGTAGGCGCTGACGTTGCTGAGGTTGTGGTGCTAAGGCTGCTCCTTTCCGAGTTGTCTACTATTAAGTCGATGCCCGTGTGGTAAATTGACCAGTATTGCTGACCGCCAGAGAAGCCGCCACCTATCATAGAAGCAGTTAGCTCACCGACAAATTTTGAGTTGTAGTTGAAACCAAGGGTGATAATTCCCACTTACATGCTTCCAAGCTATACCCTTGGCATGGGGTATTGCACTTGTCGTCGGTAACAAGGTCCCTCGCTGGGGGATATTTGTTCCCGCACCAGCACTGGTTGGCACCAGTCATCCCGCCGACTTTGTATTTGTTTGGTTTGCAAAACGATGTAATACAACTGCCTTTACTGTTGCCGACATCCGTGAAATTCTTGGTGAGCTCTCCCGATGATTTAAAGCAGCCCTGAAAAGTTTCGACGCCCAGCTGAGGCGTCTCCTTTGGCCCTTCGAGGCCGCGGCCCACGACATTGTGGCCTGCTTCTCTCGCCGAGACCATCCTGTCTGGGAAGGCCTCGCCAGCGGCGGCGAGCAGGGCGGCGGCAATAAAGGCAATCGACTTCATTGTGGATATTGCCGTCGGGAGGTCTCGCGTGTTAATCTTTACCGGTATTTGTTCTCGAGGGAACTGCAAAGCGGGCAGTTGTTGATTGGGTTCCGGTCTAGCTGATGCCAATCGGCGATGGCGGTGGTGGCTTTGCCTCAGGTGACTTGGTAACCCACACAAATAAACGACAACGTTCCGGATCGGTTGGGTTTGGCGTGGTTTTATTCTCCTGGCCTTCCTCTCTTGTCTTCCTATTTCTATCGACGATGCCGCGACTCACAGAACCTTCCAAATGGGTCCCTGAAGTCAAAAGGCAAAAAAGAGTTGTTTATGAATTGAAGTTTGATGAACGAGCGTCGCGCGGTTAAGCGGGTGGGTTGGCGGTAGTTTTGGCGGAATGCCGGATTTGCTGTCGTGTCTTGGTCTCCCTTTTTCGGTGGAGAACCTACTGGTGAGGGAGCATAGCCTTTCTTTGGCAGACACTGAGGGCGGTTCTCGCGGTCGGTCTACCGGTCGGTGATGGGATTGTTGATGGTCGGGGTGGAGTGGTTGCAAACGAGCGACAGTGGTGGAGGGAACGACGGTGATTTTGTTGCAAAGGAGGGAAAACGAAGGAGAGGGAGACGCTGGAACCCGCTCCGCACAGGGGAAGGTCTCGTCCCAGGGAGGCACAGGGGAAGCGAAAACGAAATTGCACTGGGCCTCGGGATGACGCCGGGACGTACCTGCCCAGCACCCCTGTCCGTTCGGTGGTTCCTGGCCACTCACCGCAGGGCATCCCTCCTCGCTTGCCTGCCCTCCCCCAGCTCCAGCCAATTTAGGCTTAGCAAAGCGGGGAACCTATCGTCCAATCACGACATGTTCTGGCTGCGAATTCCCGGGTGTTCTGCACATCATTGGCCCAGGCCAATTTACCCTCGTGGTCGACCGAGATGGGCCCTGGAAAAACTGTCAGGCACAAATTTCAGGGGGCGTCGTCCTCCCGCCGATCACTGCAATTGCAGGCTGCATGTTGCAGACGTACAATCGGTTAGTGACATGTCGTCTCATGTTAGGCATCACGCCCGTTTGCTCCTATTTGTCTTAACGGATACCAGCCTCTTGGGATCAGCACGAGTGACGGGTACTCTTGGGCCGTCGATCGTCCGTTCGCGTCGCGGTGGATAAATTATGCAGCCGTTGTGAGCCACCTGCCGGCTTTTTGGGATGGCCTCACATTTCCAGATGCAACAGTGCAGTAGGTGTCTAACAAAAGGAATAGTATCATCTTAATTTTCTCCTTGCCGTAGAAAAGCTTCAACATCACATAGGGAGCTCTGATTGACATGAATGGAATTGACAGACAAGACAGAGACCAAGCCGGGAGGGGGGGGGGGGGGGGGGTGTGAACATGAAACAAGAAACACGGGGTGGTCGGTGGAGGTAACGGCATGCACTCTCGTCCCTCTTTTAGGACCCTTTTTTTCAATGTGCATCTCACTGCATCAAAAACCAAGACGCCGCCAGTGTGGACAACTGTTTTGTCGAGCGATCTCGAGTGGGGTGTTCAGTTGTGCGTGGTTTTTCCTTTTCAGCTGATCTCTGCGCAAGGGTTGTCAACGGTCGTCTGGCGACTTTGGGGGAACAAAAATCTCGACCTTGGGTTGTGAATACGAACTGCCCCACCCATCCACAACCAACGGCACATAACTGACAGCAGCAGAACCACAACAAAGCTCTGTGTTTGGAAGATTTCGGTGGGAAATTCCGCCTTCTCCACCAAAAAAAAAAATAACGGTTGGAAGTTGGATGGTGGCTTCCGCTTGCTGACCCGAAATTGGATTACCATATTCCAGTGCGTCCGTTATCGTGCACAGCCTCCAACAAGAACAACAACAACAACAACAACCGACAGGCTGCATTCGTAATAGATAATTCATAAAGTTGGTATCCTCTATTTTGTGCAATGACCCGAGTCTTCCGGTCAATTTGGCGCATTCTAGATACAGTACGGAATATAACGCAGCAAACCGAGACAACCGCGCGCCTGTGCATTCCGATGCTCCCGCGCGTTCAATGGTTGGCATGTTGCTTGAACTTTGAGAGCATTCCATCAGACGCGCGTCAAATACTTTAAGACGAAAATACGCCCCCGTTTTCAGTTTTTGACTTTTCGTCAAGCTGTCAGCTGCAAACTCGTGCCAATTCCAGTACAACCTCCGGAAGAACTGCCATCTCTCTTTTTTGGGGTTGCACAATGAAGACCCTGTGCTTTGCCGTTGCCCCTTTTTTCCTTATCGTGGCGACGACAATTTTCTTGGCCATCCATCCTACTTCCAGAATGCCAGAAATATATACGCAAACAAGACTCCCAGAACAAAAGAAATCACATGGCTTGTTTGGAAAGACGTCAGTATTGTTACTTCTGGGGTTGTTAATGGCGATGTCAGTTCCGTGACGTTCGGTTGATGGGATTGGCCCTTTGCCTCCGATGGTCCAATTTGAGATGCCTGTGTATTTGTGTCCTTCTCTTCTTCAAGCAGTTGCCGTCCTTCGGGCACAGAAGGTGGGATTTCTGAGCTTGAAGTTTGATCCACAGGTTGCAAGTCGACATGTCCAGTGTTCTTGGTTCTGGTAGAGAGTCCTCGGTCGATAAGCTCCAGGAGCGTGCCCCGGTTGGGTATATCCAGCAGCTCGACCCAATCCCGTAGAGTGAATGGATTGCTATATTCTAATATGTCTTGGTAATGCCCAAGTATGGCCAAGTGAGAGCTACCAGGCTCGGGGAACCGCATATGTATTGAAACATCCTGTCCCATCCTCAACACTGCATCCATATCAGTTTCAGCGTCAACGAAGCTGAACGAAAAAAATGGATCTGCCCCTGCCCGGAGAAAGGCCTCTGCTATTTTCCCAAACACAACAAGCTCGTCCAAAAGATTGATTTGCGATTGAGCGGGTCTCGGAAAGAAATGATTTTTCAGGTAAAAAAGCTCTACGAGCAAGTAGTGCTGCCAGATAGTTAAGGGCTCCATGGTGAATTGGAGCGCAAACTCTTTGGGAAGAGGTGGTAGGGCGACCGAGGTCCTGGATTCTAAACATTGTTGGCCTCCCTTCTGTAACATCAAGTCGAGCAATTTGTAACTGGACTGGGGCCTCTTTGGCAGCGACCGTCCCTTGTTACATAACAGCGAATACATGATGGTGACTGCTCGAAAGCTGTCAGTCATTGTGTCGGGCTCGTTTTGCAGCTTCCATGTAGGGTAGTCGTTTTCTCGCTTGAGGATTGATATGAGCAGAGGGTCATGAATGGCGTAGTCCGACCAAGGTCCACCGATTTGGTCACTACATTTCTCAAAGTAAGCTTCTGCGATGATTTCATGGCTTGCGTGTATAACCAGTTGGTGGCATGAAGAATCTGCGTTGCCGTCGACCTTGTGGGGCGGTCTGACGATGGCCGGCTTCCGTTGTCTGCTGATATGATGCCAACGATCTAGAAATCTAAAGGGGGGTTTGTCTTCTCTATGATGCTCGTTGCGAAATGAGAGTAAAGCACTAGCCCAGTTGAAGTTAGTAACGTCATATAGGCGGCCGTTGTGCGTGAATTCGGCAAGAAGTAGCTGCGAAATCGCGTCTGATGGAGACAACCCCCCAAGGCCTGACAAAAGCTCGGCTTGAACAGCTGGTTCTTCCAGATAGTCCTTTATGGACCGGTGGGTGAAGACAAGGCGCATAATCTCAACATGGTCATTCCATTGCTTCATCTGGATCATGTTTCGGAATGGTACTGTCTCCACAAGTCCCTTGCACCATGCACGCAACTGCAAGCCAACCTTTCCAGCCCTTTCCAGTACTCTGGCAGCAGCTGGGTCCTTCTTGACGTAATCGGTCTTCCACCATTCCGATGGAGACATTTTGTAAACGAAATCTCGGTCCTTGCAATATTCATCACAAAATGAATATGCAAATCCAGAAAGAAACAAGTTCCGGCGCTCGAATCTTCTCGACCCGTCAGAGTCACGAGGCTGGTCTTGTGGGAAGTTGAATCTAGAAAGCTCAATAAGCATGGCAAAAGTGAGATAAGCCTTCTGGCGATGTCTGCTTGGGATTGATTCCATCATCCTGGAGAGAAGGGGTCGTAATCCGGACGGGAAGAGTTCCAGGACATCCATACTTGGATCACCGACTTCAAGATCTTCTCGGATTTCTTGGACCACGAGTCGGGCCCACAAGAATACCCCTTGGGCCCGGGTAGGAATCTCTTTGACGAGTTGATTCCTGATACTTGCATCGCGGATGCGCTGGAGTCTCTCCTCTGTAAACCTTTCCATGTCGTAGCGGGTCAATTCGTGAAGACGAAGCGTGGTTTCGGGCGGGAACTTGTTAACGAAAGCGGCGTCTTCCCGACTGGCAACGCAAATCTTGACGTTTGCATTGTGATTCTTTGAATATGCCCACTTTTTAATCAGATCGACGAGGTCGCTCTGGTCTCGCCCTTCGGGATCCTGGTATTCGTCGAGGCCATCGATGAAGATGGCGAAGCAAAGCTCCGGATAACAGCCAGACAAGATCTGGTCCAGTGCAGTAGATATTGCCGAGTCATCAACCTCGATTATGTCAACGGCATTGGCTTGCCACGGATGTATCATCGCTTGTTCCCATGTTTTGGGTAGGACCTCGCGAATTAGGCTGGGACACTGATCGAGGATGGCGTACAGCAGAGTTCGGAACAGTCCCTGGAGCAGTTGTTGGGTGCCACCAATCACCACCGAGAAGTAGTAGTTTATTTTGAGTAGCTTTCGATATCCTATTTTCAAGTCAATACACAACTCTCGATTATCAAGGATACACTTACCAGCCCATTGCTCTAGATCTTCCTGTGTACGTGGATGATCGTATAAAAACTGCATCAACGTAGACTTGCCTGATCCAAACTTCCCAGCGATGTGAAAGATACCGGCATCCGTCGACTTGATCCATTTGTTCCACTTCTTTCTTGCCTTTTGTTTCATCATCCTCTCTTCTTCATTATCCGTCACGTTGCTCGCCTCAGACTCAAAAATCCATTGGAAGGTTCCTCCATTCTCCCTTTGCTGGTCCTCAATCTCGGAGAGACGCTGTTTCAACCCGTTACTCCGTTCTTTCATCTTTTCGTACCGGATGCTTCGCAAGATGTGCGCGTGACAGCTAATATTGAGAAGCTCCCTTTCCCGAACATCGATGGTCCGTTTGAGTTCTTTGCGGATTGAATCAGTCAGCCATTCCATGTCTGAGCCCTGCCGGAGCAAGCCGTTTAATTCATCAACTGTTTTCTGCAGCCTTTCCGTAGCAGCACCTCGGTCTTGGGCGGATAAGACAAGCTTCTCGACATTTACACTGGAACCGTGTTAGCTTATTTCCTGATATTGAATGATGGGCTGAACGTAGAAAAAAGAAAGAAAAGAGAGAGATGCCTACTTCGTTGAACAAGCAAGAAGCAACCCAAGTCGTCCGTGACACCTGGCAAGCTTTTCCTCCAGCTTTCGCTTCTCTTTGTCATGAAAAACGTTGTTCCAAGAAGCAGTCGTTGAGCGCCATGCTGCTCGAAACCCTCCTTTGGAGCTCGGTGGCTCCAGTTTTCTGAGAAGCTGAAGCAGATGACCCGAGACACTGCTGCAATCTTTCAAGATGCTATTCAAATCTCCATCACTGCCGGATAGCTGATGTCGAGAATGAAAGGATTCCATGGTGGTGATGACATCCTGCAGTGTCGCATTTTCGGCCAGGCCGCCATTCTGGTAGATCTCAACACCGCCCTGGACGAGTTTTCCTGCGAATTGAACAAAGTTCAGAATACCCGAGACCAGACCGATAGTGGTTAATGGATCCATGGCTACTGTTTTCAGGTTCTGATAACTATAAGTTTGTCACCATCAAAGCAGCCGCTGTAGTAGTAGTTAGGCAACACTGCCGTGTCGGATGCTTGATGCACCATGAGCTGAAGGCAACCACACGGCGGCTCTCCAACATGCTTACTGGACCAATCATGTCAGAAATCACCCCGCCATTATTCCTCAATTGGTTTGACGATACCTGCCGGTCGAGATTGAAGGCGAACCTCCATACATAACCCTAGCTGCTTTTGCACGCAAGGGTTAAACTAGCAGACACTTGTCCAGCAGCTGCTTGTCCTTTACCCCACTAGATTCTAGTGATCAACCTTGGCAATTCTTTTCCAAACAATGTAGCTTACCTCAACCTGACAGAGACCTCCCAAAACTCCAAAAATGTCCCAGCCAACGGGAAAAGACAAAGTCCAGATCTGGTCCTACTCAATTGCCGGCATCAATCCCGCCGTCAGTCTGACGCAGGATCTGCCTCGAGGCATCGACGCCGACATCCTGACCATCAGTGGCGGTGATGTCCGCGATATCCTCTACACAGTCTTTTCGGAAAAGGGGTTTCCCGACCGTCGCCTGGACATTACAGCCTGTGCAACCGAGGTGGCATTGAATTCGCTAAACATTGCTCGACATGTTCTCTTCTTGACCCTGATCTTGGATGGAAAGGACAACGTCTCTGCAGACCAGCTGTGGAACATCTACTACAATCTGTATCTCGCCCCAACCGAGTTCGACCTCGTCATTGCTCAAGCAAGCAAGCTACACAAACTCTCGAGCACTTTGAAGGGCTGGCATGCTGGTCCATACGGAAAAACAATACGCTTCCGAGATGATGCCACTTTCGAACTTGTCCGGTCCACCTGGGCTGGCTATGCCGAGGCCAACAAGACCGACGACTACAAGAAGCAATTTGAAAACGTTCGAGACCTTTCAGATAAGCGGAAAGAAATTCTCTATGGCAAGTTTGGAGAAACCGTTGTCCCGAGCAGCTCACACTCTTGTGCCCCTCTCTCAGCCCAGATCATGATGGACCTGGTCTTCCTCACCGAGATGAACTGGAAACAAGGCTTTAGTGGCTCATACCCGCCACCTGGGCTGGAAACTTGGGCCCCGAATCCAATTATTGCGACGGTCATCTCAGAGAAACGCTTGATCGAATATCCAACTGATCCGCTCATCGCTTTTCATCTGGCCGCTGCCCATGCAAACCTCACCAAACTCTCCCCCATGCGTCTTGATGACGAGCTGGCCGCTTCCACGACCGGAACGAAGCACAAGATCTTCATGATGGCCAAGTTGCAGTTTGAAGCATGGACGGATGCCTTTAGGGAAGCAGCGGCAAGAACAACTATTCGCTTTGTCAAGACCGTCGAGTTCTTTTCCTTCTGCGAGACCCTCAGACTGGAACAGAATGATGAAAACCCCAGTCAATTTGATGCAATCCAAACCTCATCCCTCGCGGATCAGTTCGGGGCACTGAATACACTGGTCGCTACTGCGCCTCTCCTCAAGCCATTGGCATCATCCAGCATTTACACCGAAACCCTGCTACATAACACATATGACGGCAACAGACTCGATAGACTGCTTGGCACTCACACCACGGCAATCACCACTCTGCTTGGCTTATCCCCGACCGAGTATTGGACGAATGCAACTGCTACCTCTATCATGGATGGAGTTATTGCTGCCTGGTCTGGCAAGTCAGATTTGACCCTTTATTACAGGCTCGCATGGAAACAAAACAACCAAGTCTCTGGAGTCCACGGCACGAAGCTTGCCATTGATCCATCGAGTCTGGCACGCATTTTGTACAAGATTTACTGCCAATTGTCAATTGGGACGAATACAGCATTTGTGAGGGCAGACTCGGTGGCCCAGATATTTGCCGCGGTAGGCTTCGGGGCGCTCTGCACAGCAATCAACAAACACGTGCAGGTAGATTCAGATGCCTTGTTCACCGAGTTGCTGAGCCTGCTCGTCAAGGATGGCCATGCTGATATGGCCCACCAACTTTCAGGCGCCACCCAACAGCTGAAAGAGATGGGTGTTCAGCGCACTGGTACCTCCGGCCAGAGCCCACCGGCAGAGCCCAAGTTCACTGCTGTCATTGATGAGACCACAAACAATGTCACCTCAATCAATGGCCACTTGGACATCACCTCTGACCTGGGCAAGAAGCTCCTGGCCGATAAAACCATACCCATCAGCCTCCAGCAGTCTTCGCCTTACACCATCAACGTTCACTTCAGCAAAGCTCGTCTTATTCTTCCTCTGACCTTCCCCGTCCCTGTATCCAAGGAGAAAAGCAAGACTCGCATAGCACGAACATCCCAGTACATCGAAATCATTGCGCCGCTGGCAGACGCCCTAGAGGAACTAGTTCTCGACGACTACCTCTTCCCTGTCGTCCTCCTTCCTTCCCACGTTCCAACAACCCTCGGCAACATCGCCTACCTTAATCTGGAAAATCTACCCATCCTCGCCACAGATGACAAACTCCGAGCGCGCTTCATCGTCGGCCTCACCTCCCTCATGTTCTCCGCCCGGGAACGCGAACTCCGCCAGGAACTCAACGAAGCAGAGGGCGACCGTTCCCTTATCGACTTTGACCCTCCCGCCCGTCTCATGTTCAAGGACTCCCTCTTCACCTTCTTCATGGTCTCCTCCGGCCTTCAGGGCGGACAAACGGGCTTATTCGCCATCTCCCACCTCTCGGCCGACAAGGGCGTCAACATGCTAGTCTTTGTCAGCGCCATCCGTCTGGACTCTGCCAGCGGCAGCATAGTGGCCGACGCCGCCATCATCCCTTTTACGAAAGAACTGGTCGACTCCGGAGAGCTCGAAGAGTTCCTTCTCATCCTCAGAACTCTCGAGTGCTGCACCATAACCGTCGACGACGAAGAACTCGTCCTCTGGAAGAGGTGCCTGCCCGCCCTCGCTGAGCGCTGCAGGACGTGGCAGCACGACAAGCGTAAATGCGAGTACATCAGGCACGGCCAAGCGCCCGTCAGCCTAGAGGACGGAGGACGGTCCTCTGCAGCTGTGGACAGGGCAAGCTGCCGGACGGGTTCGTTACCGTGCCTGAATGGGAGACGGCAGCCAAGTACGCGACCAGGGTGGCGATTTCTCCCGTTTTCGCCTCGCCTGTCGTTGAGGAGCTTGTTGATACAGGGCTGGTTAAAGATATGAAGAGGCTGCAGCAGGAGAAGCTACAACAAGAGCAGCAGAAGCAGCAGCAGCAGCAGCCAAAGCAAGAGCAGCCAAAGCAAGAGAAGCAAGAGCAACAGCAGCAAAAACAGCAAGAACAGCAAGAACAGCAACAGCAACAGCCAGCACAACTGTCATTGGTGGAAATAGAGACGTGCAGGAGCTGCGGCAAGAGCAACGAGAAGGACGGTGTGACGCTCAAGAAGTGCATGAGGTGTCAGGCTGTCAAGTACTGCTCGCCGGCTTGTCAGAAGAAGGATTGGAAGAAGCACAGGGCCGAGTGTTTGGAGTGAGTGATTCAGTAAGTAAGCCAAGTTGAAAAACAGCTTGGCGGAGGTGATGAATGGGGGGGCATTTGTAAAAAGCAACTTGCTGTGAAATATTGGAGGAAGCGGTTTTGTTGGAATTTGATGAACTGAATGACCTGTTTCCCTTCTCTTTTTTCCCCTCCCTTTCTTGTCAACGATAGGTAGAAAAAGCTTGAAGTAGAGGGGGGAAAAAAGGGGGAAAAAAGGGGAAAAAAGGAAGGGCAACAGTCGCTACCTGGCGAATAACTTATAGGTTCCATCGAAAAGGAGGGGAAATGATCAAAAAGGCGCCAGACTCAAACGCACAAGATTGGATTCCTATTTAAAGAAAGTTATGATATTTTCTCGAGTATTTTAGCTCGGTAGTTAATCCATTACATTCTGCTTAGACCCTATATCTCTTTTTTTCCCCGCGACCCTCCAAATTTCCAGTCGGACATTACACAGAGAGTACCTGTTAAGCCATCCACCTCCACCACCAACCAGCAGCTGCGATAGAAACAATGTAAAACACACTCAAAACAAATAATTCCTCAAAAACCATCCTAAGCAAGATTTCCCCTTCCCAATGGAAGGATAGCGCAAAAGCAAGATGTCAAGATACAAAAATATGTTTCCAAAATACGACAAAAACAGAAAGGAAAAAAAGATGACAAAAGAAATAAAAAGTTATTCCTGTAAGTGGAACGAGACAAAACTTGTTCCCTTCTTCTCCCCCTTCCATCCTCTCCTCCAACCACAGTACAACGGAATAGGTGAAAAAGCCACCTCTACCCTCCCAAGATTGCTACCTCCCCCCTACCATAATCCAACCAACCCCCCCTCCCAAGTCCAAAATACCAATACCAATAAATCCATTCCTATTTTACACTTTCCTAGCTCAAGTAAAGAAAGCCAGACAAATACAACAACAGAATAACAAAGTAGGTAAGAATACAACACAGAAAAAGAAACCTCCCATCAAAAATGAGCAGTAAAAATGAAGCCAGAAAACCCGTTTCGTAACCTTCGTCAAGATTTTAGGAAAAAGACAAGTGAGGAAGTACGATTGTGGCTATGTTATCGTAAATGCAAGGAGATCGACAGCTTGATTATCAATAGAATGTCGACCGGGAGAGAGAAGGAATTAATAACCCAAGTTTCCGTGAAAACCAAAATATCTGGTATGCGCGGTCTGGTTGGGTGTTGTGTAATCGAATCCGAAATAGATGGAGATGCAAAAAGGCACATATTTCGCAACGCTTTACAGCATCCGATCTTTGTTGCCAACCGAAGCTGTTAGAAAAAGAAAGCCATGATAACGAAGGCCAGAAGCAATGATAGCCCCCCCAGTCTGAACGGATAGCTAAGAGCGGATGAAGCAAAATTGACTGAAAAAAATGCCCTATTTTGCAGCTTCATCTTCAGGGCCCTGTGAAGAAAACGTCATCATTGTTGGTGAACATGTTGACTGCGTCGTATTCTTCGTCAAATTTGCTGAGCATCATATTCTGGTGCGAATCCAGTTGTACAAGGCCGCTGTCATCAGCAAACGACAAGAGCATGTCATTTTCCATGTTTATCATGCCTGGTACACAGGAGTTGGAAGGTCCACAGTTGACTGAATCGACGGCGGCACGTCCGGCCAGAGTGGTTCCTATACCGATGGTTGTGTCAGAGATACCACTGATGTTCGGGTCCTGGAGATCGAAGTGGAATCGAGTGCTCGTACTTGTTGGAGGAGGTGAGCTGCTGGAAGATAATTCTGGTGGTGTTCCAGCCGGGTGGGTGTAATGGCTCGCTACGCTCTTCGCCGGCGAACCTGCATTGTGCATGTTGCGATACTCGGGCCCAGCTGTTGTCGCCGCCCCGCTGGCCTCGGACACATGCGTGGCATGGGATGTGTGGCTGTAATTGCTGAGTGCCGATGGTGACCGGGCGCGGCTGATACGGCCGGGCTCTATCATGCTGCCTGATATAGTGGGCATGGGAGCAGTCGACGCCCCCAAAACCCCTGGATTCATGGTCGCCGAGGCCGGTATCCCAGACATGGCCATTTCCATCATGGTGGGAAATTGCTCGTCGTCCAATAGACCTTCGAACTCGTTGCTGGGCGAGTTGGCAGCAGAGCTATCCGAGTATCCAGAGAAGCTGCTGACAGAACTTGATGAAGCGTGCTTGTTTTTGCGTCTCGTCCGATCACTTTTCTCTCGCCGGTCGTCGATATCAGGCCGGACTTTCTTTGGCCGACCACGCTTGACCACTTTGCGGACTATACCATCAAACGCGCCAATGCACATACCTCGTTGCCTGTGGCGAGTGAGCGCATCATGTCGAGCAAAGCTGTTTCCGCATTCGCAAGGGTACGGCTTGATGCCGGTGTGTATCTTGGCGTGGCGTTTCAGGTCATGCTGGCGGACGAAGCACTTGTGGCAAGAGGGACATTGGTACTGCCGGTCGTTGAGATGAGTCTGTACGTGGCTCTTGATATTCTCCTTGCGGCCGAACCGCTTTCCACAGTCCTCGTACAAACACACCCATTTCCCGTCGGATGGGTCAGGCCCTTGTATGTAAGCTGTAATGTCGTCAAGTGTGACGCCGGTGTCCGTCTTGGTTTCCTCAATGTTGATATCCGCTATGCTAGCAGCACTTGCAATTGATGCGATGGACTCAGTTCGACGATGACGGGAGCCCTGGTGTGATGCGGCCTCGGAGCTGGGAGCAGGTGAGCTGGGCGGATGAGCCATTCTGTGAGACTCAATTTCCGCCATAGTAGGGTAGTGTAAATCCGGTCTGCTCTCGAACAGGCTGTGCGAGCCTGAGGCGACAAGACTCCCCGGCATGGAAGGGGGCCCAGACGTCATGTTTAGTTGCCCAGGTCCCATGCCACTGTATCCATGCTCAATCTTGACAAACTCGGCGCTAATGTTGTTCATATTCATAAACTCAGGTGTCCGTAGTACTTGATCCATCATGGAGACAGGCATCGCATTGGGGCGCGGCGGCGGAGTCTGAATCATTCCCTCAGCCTGCTGGCGCAATTCTTGGAAGATACCCGAATGTCTGTTGTTGGCCTTGTGTCCTCGGATGGGCTTTATGGTCTCCTCCATGGACTCATCGTAATCGTCACTGAAGCGGCTCGGTCGATGCGTCGGGAGTGTTGTTGGAAGCGTCGGAGTTGCTTCCAGCTTGACTAGGTTCTCATGAGGTGACTCGCTCGGAGCGGAAGATGGGTAGGAATCTGGCTCACAATCAGCACTCGGGTTATTTCGTCCTCGTCCGACAAACCGCATACCGTTGATGAACTGGTTTTGGGGCGTGATTGGCCTCGAATTCCCGAGATCTACGCCGTTACCTATGGATTCGAACTTGGCTACCTTGTCGCTGATGCCATTGCTAACGCGCCTTGAGTTGCGGCGCATTTGCGTGCTAGCCGTGTCACTCTCAGAAATCCACCCTTGACCCGTGCTGGCTGGACTGGAGTCGGGAAACGTCAAGAACGTCGGCGTCGAAAGGGCACTATCCTGGCCATAAAAGTCGAACTCTTGGTTGGTGTTTATCGAGTTGTTGGTAGCGAAGTTGGCTTGGTTCTTGATCATGGCGAGCGATCCAAGATATGAATCATAGGACAAGCCACTCACGTCGGACATTGGCCCTGGACTCTCGAGTGCGTCGACGAAGCGCTGACTCTGAGGGGTGACATTTGGCGACACAAGGAAGCCGTCGCTGTCGTGGAGCTGCTGAGGGTAGATGTCGCTGGAGAAAGAGGACTGGCTAAGACTCGGGCGATGCATGCGCTGTTGCCGCTGGGGTTGCTGCGGCGGCCCTTCGCGCAGCACATGCTGTGGTGTTGTCGATGTGTAGTCCTGCCCGGTGGCGTTGATGGCGGTCGTCTGGTTTAGCTGCTGCCGTCGAGTGTCCAGACTTTGACCTCGTCGATGCGACATCTGTGAAGGACGTTGAGGTTGGTTAAAGGTGGGCAGGGGCGCAATCTTGACGGCATCGAACGCAGAGGGGGTCGAGTTCTGTCTCCGATGCTGCCGCTGGCGCGAGTGGGCAGGGCTTGCATGGGGTGGGTTTGACAACATTGTGAAAGCGGTATGTGGACGAGGATGTTAATGCAGATGGGGTGGAGCGATGGCTGCTTGGTTGCCGCACTCGCAGAGTGCTGGTCGAGAATGTTCCGAGACTGCATCCCAATCCCCGCAGCGCGTTCCTGTCAGTTTTCAACGCGACCCCCAGCACTCTTTTGCGACACTGCACAATTGGGCATCCTAGATATCGCACTCACCTCACACAGCACAAGCCTGGCGGCCGGGCAAAATGAGTCGCTCGTGATTGTAGTCAATTGAGAGCGACGGTGCGCGATATAACGGGACTCGCTGTTGACGATGATTTCTGGGCGCGTTCCCCTTCTCGCCAGGTTCAGGTGACGGGACTCGACGGGACTTGACGACAGCTGTGGATGGAGGCTCAGCTCTCGCGCGCCTGTGGATTCTCCTTGGCTAGTGCCCCCGGTTGGGAGGTGCAATGGGGAAATTGTGGATAGCGCTGGCCAGGGATGGGGATGCGCAATGCGCAGCGCAAATCGATCAAAAATCGACAATATCAATTGGGAATGGGCGCAATTGGCAAATGCACCAAAATGATGCTTGTTGAATTTTGGAGGTTGGGGGAGCCTGGGGGAGGATGGGTGCCAGCAGGATATTGCAGCAGTAGATGGAGCCTGGAGAACACTGTCGTTGCTCTGCCGGGATCCTTGGAAACGACGAGCGTCCATGATCGCTGCTTCCTGCTTTGTTGTCTGACCCTGGCTCGTCGCGTTGACACGGCAACCGCGCGCCACTGCTCTCTCCGTCCTCTGTGATTGGCTAATTTCCTGCTTTTCTGGCGCCATTCTTAGCTGCCGCCGCTAGCGCTTCAGACCACCAAGCTTGCTGCGCGAACAGGGTTCGACGTCAGCACAGGCAAACAATCACCAATCCTTCAACCGGTTTTACGCCAAACGCTCGACCCTGCCGTTTGGCCATGGACGCCGTTGCTGTGATGATTTGCCTGAACAGGTCTATATTTGAACCTTTAATTATCTTTGCAATTGCCGCGCTCTTATTTTTTTTAACTCTTCCTGCCTTGGTTCAGCCAAATCCACTGAAATCGTCTCGGCATCTGGCATCTGAATTCATCCAACACACAAACGCCATCGCCAATCTCCAATTTCTCCCGATCTTGTCTTGGAAATCTGGTGATCCCTCATCTCCACAACTCATTTCGCTCCTGCATCCACCTTTCTCTCCACCAACAATTATTTTTCTTTTCGGCACATTTTCTTCTCATTTTACACTTGAATTCTTGGAAATGCGCTCTGCATGTAGTCCGTATATGGTATTGTAATTGATGCATTTTTACTCTGTTGGTTTTTTTCTTTCTTTCTTTTAAGAGACGCGCAACCACCACTGAGTCCTGTTATTCGAGATGCATTTACTTTTGATTGAAGCATTCAGTTTGTACATTTACGCCTTCCTAGTTCTGGGCGGTTGAAGATCAGGTGGGCGACTCGGAAATCTTCCATTTTGATTTATACCATGGTGGCCCTTTGGCGGTGACAATGTCCATTCGGAGCCATCTTTGATCCTAAACTCGACCCCGGAACTGGCAATACAATCAATATGACCCTTTGTGATCTTTGAAAACTTTGGCTGCCGGGATACACCATCGACAAAGCCACGGAAGTTGACAACGTACCTTGGCCTCCTTTGTCCGACTCAGGCTGCATCCGCTGCTCAACCCGAGAGTTTGCAGAACTCTGTGTCAGGTAGTCATTAAATATCAACATCAAACTTGACGCTCCCTACCTGGATTGCATGTGCATAGCGCCGAGAAGAACGAACCTCTACAGACAAGCCTGACAGAATGGATGAAGCGAGGAGGAAGCAGTTCCGATGGCTGCAGCGTAGGGACAAGGACTACTTTGACCATTGGCGAAGGGGATTCTGTGATACATATGACGAGTCGAAGCGCGTCCACATAATCGCTGGCCTCAAAGTCCCAACCCCAGGAGTATGGAAAGGCCATAGGAGCATGTTTAAACTGAATCACCAACCTTGGAAAATTAAAAAACCATGGGACGAGGCGGGACCAAGCGTATTCAAGAAAAAGGCACAAAAGGCCGCCGTTACGCTGACAAAACAAATGAGGCCTGCCGGCTTCAAGTTCATCAAGCTTCTCGGTTGGGGTGGGCTGGGAGTGTGCTGTTTGTTCGAGGTAGACGACGGCACTGGAAAAAAGACGAGAGTGGTGTGCAAGATGGACCTGGACTCAAGGCACAACTATATTCACAAGGAGATTAGGGCTCACGTCGCGACTGCTGGAGCCAAGCACATCATTCAGAGAGTCATCTTGACACATCACCACACAAAGATTCAGCAAATCACCAAGCAACTGAGTGCTTTTGCTGCCCTTGGCCAAAGCAAGGCTAGTACCAACCCGGACGACGAGGACGAAGATTTTGAAATGGTTGACGAGCCCGAGGAAGATGTCTTTGAAGTCGTCGAGACCAAGTTTGTCGAGTTGGATATGAAGAAGGACTTTAAGGGAACTCTGGATGCTCACGACAGGCTTTTGTTCATTGAGTTCATGCCCCGGGGAAGATTCGACGACTACATCGGAAAGGTCGCCGAACAAGGTTCAAACTTTCCAGACCAGGTTCTTTGGCAGGTGTTTGACTGCCTGTTTCGAGCCGTCATCGGCATGGCATATCCCAATGCCTTCCAACCTGTTGGCTCAGATCCAAGAACAGAGCACATCCCGTCAATAAGTGAGATGTCGTCGGGTCTTCCTGAACTCGACTCACGCAGCAAAAGTAGCCGGCTCATACACTTTGACCTTGAACCTCTGAATGTTCTGGTAGGAGACTTTGACCAGGATGAACACAACATTCTCCCTTTGATCAAGGTGAGCATGGGAAATACCTACCTTTTTTTTTTTTTTTTCATCCCAAAGCGCCAAAGCTAATAACATGGTTACAGATTTCGGATTTAGGCCTGGCGAAAATGGTCAACGGACAAGAAACTGACCCCTTTCAAGTGTGGGCGACAAGAACAAGTGGCAAGTACCACATCTACCCTCCGGAACAGCACACGATCGAGTGGGACTACCTCCACTCGCTCCCAAATCTCAAAGTATCCGAGACGGCCGGAAACTACAACTGGTGGACTAATCTCTATCAAGTCGCCCTGGTAATGTGGAAGCTCGTGACTCTCTGCGAGTATGAATACCCGCCAGTCATAGAAGAGTTGGCAATCATGCAGCCGGACGGCACCCTGACCAAGGATTGGACCTACGGCGGGTATTTGTTTGACGCAAGATTCGACAATGTTGATGTTGATTTGAGGAACCTGATTGCCCTGTGCATGATACACAACCCTACCCACCGGCCAACGATGGATGACATGGAATTCAGCATCAGGAACCACATAGACAGAGACGCAGCGGCGAATGATGCGACGACGAGGGCCTGGGTGCAGAATTACTTTGCTGGGCCACCGCCGCCGACACGAGTTGACGACCCCCTCGACCCAAATGCGTATGAGAACCTGAGAGGGTGGAAGCATGAACCGAAGAAGGATCAGACGGTCGGGTTTCAGCAGGACGTGGATGAAGCGGCTGCAAAGGGTAATAAGTCGGTATTGCCCTTGTCCAAATTGGCAAAGAAGTGGGGATTGGGATGGTAAAGATTATTCATGTACATGTTTCAGCCGCTGGTAATAAATAAGGTTACAAGCAGGGCGAACTGGTACTAGACACCGGGATGTTACATACACACCGCTTCCTCTAGTGCAGAGAGTCGCTGATAATGTTGAAACAAGCAACAACACAGACACCGAGTCAAACCGCAGGACGGACACAGAACCATGGTGCTGGGTTTTCCTCCCTACAGCATGCCCCTGACATCGGACGGCACTTGTTTTGTTCGGTGCCGGGTCGTGGGGATCAATGCTAAACTTGAAGGCTCGCGGCTTCGCGGTTCGGGACCGTGCCAAATTGCTAATCCCCGCAGAGAGTTGAACGAGTTGTAAGACACCTGGACCCTTGCTTTCGTTTTGAAGCGGTCTCGCATTGGCTGGCTGTTCGGTCGTCCGGACTGGGTGCGGCGGTTGTCCGGCCCTTCCCCGCCCCACTCCGACGATACGTCCGGACCACCGATGCACACCACACCATCAACTCATTCCCCCCTATTGTTGGAGACGATGTTGGGACCGGGTCGAGAGTTCATGAAATATGCCGAAATAAAGAGTGCCTGACTTTCCCTTTTGTTTTTTCCCCCTTGGTGTTGTGTTTCCCTTTTCATTCTCTCCCTGTCACTGCTTTCACTCTCTTCAGAACCATCTTATATCTAAAGCCGTCAAAATGGTCCTCGCTGTTCCCACCGCCAGCCTCGAGGGCAAGGTTGCCCTCGTCACCGGCGCCGGCCGCGGTATCGGTCGTGGTGTTGCCCTCGAGCTGGGCAAGCGTGGTGCCTCGGTCGTCGTCAACTACGTCTCCTCGGCGGGCCCAGCACAGGAGGTTGTCAAAGAGATCGAGTCCTACAAGAACGGAGCCCGCGCCGTTGCCATCCAGGCCGATGTCTCGCGTGTTTCCGAGATCAACCGTCTCTTCGCCGAGGCCAAGAAGCACTTTGGCAAGCTCGACATCGTCATGTCCAACAGCGGCACCGAGTCGTGGGACAAGACCGAGGAGGTGACCGAGGAGAAGTACGACCACGTCTTCAACCTCAACGCTCGCGCACAGTTCTTTGTTGGCCAAGCGGCCTTCAAGAACCTCGAGACCAACGGCAGAGTCATCCTCATGACCAGCATCGCCGCAGGCTTGATGGGCGTCAAGAACCACGCGCTGTACAATGCCTCCAAGATGGCTGTCATCGGCATGGTCAAGGCCTTTGCGACGGATTTCGGTGTGAAGGGCATCACGGTCAACGGTGTTGCGCCCGGCGGCATCAAGAGCGATATGTTCACCCAGAACGCCTGGCATTACATTCCCGGTGGAACCCCCGATATCCCCGGCGCTCAGATTGAGAAGATGATGGCCGAGCACTGCCCACTTGGCCGGTGCGCGGTTCCTGAGGATGTCGCGCGCGTGGTTGCCTTCTTGGCGAGCGAGGACGGCGGCTGGGTCAATGGTAAGTCGGGTCCAGAACTGAGAAAGAAGAAAAGGTATACTAATGCGGCGGATACCTATAGGACAAATTATCACCATCTCCGGTGGTTCTTCGCAGTAATTTCAAGTCGTAGGTGGACGTCACGGTTCTTTCGGATTTGATGATTCGGATAAGACGGATGCGAGGAACGACATGGGATGTACTTGTATTGTTGATATTAGTGCACGGCCAACAACATATGATAGCATTGAGACCTAGACAGAATAGCATTAGCAATGGCATCAACCTCTGAGAGACTCCAGATACTTCATCAAAGGTTATTGATATGTGCGACTCGGTGCTAATATTGTGTAGTTCATTCAAGGCTGGCGAGTGTGTGTTCATCCGAACTGATTTTCACTGTATTTCAACAATAGGCCAGGCTGAGTTAGTGGACATGGATTTAAATAAAGACGGTTGCTCCTCTGCAGTGCTTCCTGTCTCGAATAGCAGGACGAGGAGCTTGAATAACGGACGAGGAACTTGGATAGCTGACGTAGGAAACCTCTTCAGCAGGGACACCCATATTTTCTCGATTTCTACCTCATATATCTTGGTTCCGGCTCCTTCCACAATACCTCGGACGCTTCCATTGTTTTTTTTTTCTGCTGCAGGCGAGGCACCTTTGCTCGGTGGGTCCCGTTGGCCGGTCACCTTTAAATTCTTGATGCCAGCCCTGCTTCCAACCCTTTTCCTCTTTCTGTCCAACAGCCGTGGCGACCTTTCTCTCCCACCGTGGCCACCCACTTATCTTCTCCAACTCACCTCATACATACCTGACCCAACCAACATCAACAGAGTCGTCAAGATGATTGGCAACGACAATAACAACCTGGTCTCGATGGAGGAGTACCTTTCTGAGCATGCGGCCAAGGTCGAAGGTGCTGCCAATGGCACATCCAAGACCATCTCGACTGGCAACCCGGTCGCCCTCACCACTGCCAACAGCAACGTCAATAGTGACTTCCTTATCGACAAGGCACACGAGGCTCTTCTAACCCTGATGATGGGCATGATGGAGCATGAGCAAATCCTCATTCGGGATCGCTTTATGCAGTCCCTGAACACGGCCGAGGGCCATCTGGTATGCATCCGACTTGCTCCGAGTCAAGCTGGGTACTGTGCATTTTACTCTGGCTGACCTTTTAAAAACACAGAACTCCAACCCTGCAGACGGCGTGTCTTGGCTCATTGTGCAATCCGCGGCGCTCGATGCCAAATGCGACCACCTGGAGCGGCGCCAGGAGGCCATGATCAAGGGTGCCTGCGCCGAGCTGATCCAGGCGACCGTGAACGATCTGATGCAGGCACCCGACAACAAGAAGATCAAATCGATCAACGCCCGAATCAATGATCTTGAGAGGCAGAATGGCACTTCGAAGAAGAATTACGGCTCGCTCAGAAACGAGATTACTGAGCTGAAAAAAGCCATCTTTGATCTCAAACGTGTCCTCTTTGCTCAGGGCATCTCCACGACCAACGGCAACGCCAACGGTAATGCTTCGGCCCCGGCCGTCAAGCCGATGGAGGAGGCGAACAAGAAGCGCAAGGCCTCCGACGGTCTAGCTACCCGTGTTGTCCTGAGCCGGTCTGAGTTCAAGGAGCGTTGTGACGCGGTAAGAATTAGTTTTCCTTGATAATACTTCCGCATTTGATGTTCATATTACTGATATTCAGTTAAGATGAAGCTAACTGCCAATGTGGAGAATTTGTCCCTGGAGGCGCGCCATGGTTCTCAGCAGAATGGCAGCTCGATCAACGGCGCCAATGGCACGAATGAGAGCATCCAGGCCGCCGACACCCCCATGGATGGGGAGGAGGAGCACTAGAAACTCCTCTTTGATTTCCATTCTCTTCGCTTTTACATCATTCAACAACAACATTGCGATGCTTTTAAATCATCTTTTCTCTTCATGAATTAAACGGCATCATCAACTAAAAGCGAAGACGGGAAACCAATGGGAAAATGGGCGCCATGGAGTCACGGATGGGATCTCTCTATCGATAGCAGCAAGGAAATTACTCAATCATGGTCTGGCGGATTATACGGGGCGCTTGGGTAATTTAGGTGGTTTTACTAGGCGTTTGGGTCATGGGGGAACGTTGGTGATGAGGAAGACGAAACACCCTAGCCTTTTGAGAGTAGCCCTGGTCTTATGCCACCGAAAATATTGAGCCTGCTGCTTTATAATACTTGCTAGGCACTTTGTGTGTGTGATTGATGAAGTGAGGGGTAGCTTTTGAGCTATCTGTCTGGTCTCGACAGTGACAGTCCGCAGCTACCTTGGTGTTTATATAGGAGTGCTTTCCGTTGCCTTTCTTGGGACCGGTGGAGAGAATCGACCTTTCCTGCTGCTCCTGCCTTGTTACCATCCGCAAACACGTCATTACAAATTTGAGTTTCTGAAGACAGCTTGCAGTGGGCAAACGGAGTGAGTTATTGCCAACTGTGTGAACAAGGCGATGCCGGGATCTGCCATAATCACAGCGAACAAGCCACACAGGATTTGCGAGTTTTGAACAAATTCCATCCCATATAAACCTGATCTGGCTTCTGAGGTTGGGACTCATCGCTGCAACTAAACCTCAATGTCTTGAAGACTCAATCTTGTTGCTGAGCGACGGGACCGGTGCTTGCAGTGGGTCTGCCTCGTTCAGCCAGAACGGCTTTCAGCCAACCGAGTATGGGCGGTGAACTTGCGAGACTGCGCAGTGCAGCACTTGCCAACGTAGTGAAGATGTTGTTGTCGGTATCGGTCGGGTAGCTCCTCTTAAATTTGAAAGCACCTTCCGCATGTCTCACCAGCACTCAGATCCCGTGACCTCACAGGAACTACAACCTCCTTCCCCCATCATTTTCGTTTCTCGTCTCTTTCCCTGGTCCTCCTTCCAACCCAGCATTCCAAAGTTGGGATTATTTCTCTCCAACTGAATGGGAGGCCCAAGTTGGACAAAGAGACGCAAAGTCCCAACTTGGCTCCGGTTGGTCTCATCAACAAGTGCCGCGAAGCAACCGATTCCACACCTTTGTAAGCACCACTTAATGCTGTGACCCCGCGCCTGCGTTGCATCGATGGATCCAACAATAGATACATCGACATGTCTATGGGTTGCGGTTCTTCCAAGTGCGCACGCCGCCATGTAGATACTCGGGCAATTTAGGCTGTGCAGAAGACGCTGTTAACGGATCCAAGAAATGCTGTGCGCGAAAAGCTTTTTTGAAAAACAGTATCCTGCACAGTCTTTGCTCCTTTTCTTCCCGTCGACCTTGTCGCTGGAAAGACCCAGGCAGTCTTACACAGCATCACCTCGGGGCCTTTTGGCATCAAAATTGCTCCATTAAACCAACCACGGACTCCGAAGGTTCCCGACCAGGAAATATCTTTCGTCGACAGCCCCTCCCTCTAAATACTCTTGACCAGCCTTCCAGACTGAATCCTCGGGTTTCCTCTCTCTGCTTCTTCAGTAATCGCCTCCTCAGCTCCCCGCCATCCATCATCATGCCAAACTCCAACACCATCCACAAGCAGCCCCCCATTTGGGCCCGTCACTGGTCTTTCGCCCTCCTCTACACCATTTACACCCTCTTTACCCTCCCAATCAAAATTTCCTACTACATCCTTCGATACTCAATCCTCCCCCGCGGATTCCGTCCGCTCCCCACATGGACCTTCCAGCAAGCCTTCGTCCGCGCCCTGATGCGCCTCGTCTTTGGGTTTCTTGCGACGGTCGAACTCAACCCGTTCCGATCCTCGGTCAATAATCCCGGTTCCGAGAAATCTCGATTTGTCATTATTCCCCCCTTTGACAAGTCAGACTACCTCGGCGCCGCGAAACCGACGGAGGATGTTGCCGAACAAGAGATCGCTGGCGTCTGGAGCCCAGATAGACTGAAAGCGGGCGACAACAAGAGGGGCGAGAGGGTGTTTCTGCATTTCCACGGAGGCGGGTACACGCTTTTCGACTGCAGGGACGTGTACACTTCTTTTGGGGTGCGTTTGTACCTGGAGGCTAGTTCATCATCGCCGACGGCCCGGAAAGCAAGGGTGTTTTGCGCGCGGTATCGACTGAGTTCTCAGAGGGACTTGAGACGGAACAAGTTTCCGGCTGCTCTGCAGGACGCGGTGACGGCGTACATGTACCTGGTTAAACGGCTCGGAGTTGATTCCAGGGATGTGGTGTTGTCGGGTGACAGCGCGGGAGGTAACTTGGCTTTGGCGTTGTTGAGGTATCTGCAGGATCATGCTGATGAAGGCAAGTTGCCGCTGCCTGGTGGTGTGTTGTTATGGAGCCCCTGGGTGGATTTGACTGTCCCGCCGCTGGAGATTGCTGGGCATAGGAACGCGAGGTATGATGTGGTGTTGCCGCAGTCGGCTCTTTGGGGGTATAGGGTGTTTATACCCGAGGACAGAGGGGCTGAGGATGCGTATATATCGCCCGTGAAGAAGGCTATTCCGACGCGGGTGCCTATTTGGCTTAACTGGGGAGGAAGGGAGGTTTTCGCTGATCAGATCAAGGAGTTTGTGGAGACGCAGAGGAAGCATGCTGGGTCGAGGGTTGGAACGTACGAGGTTGCTGATGCTCCGCATGATTTGTTTGGGGTAGGGGAACCGCTGGGATGGGTCAAGGAGACGAAGGAAGCTTTTGGGCATGCTGTGCGGTTTTTGAATGAAAGCTGAAAAAAAAGGGCACTTGATGGAGAGGCACCCCCTTTTTGATATTTGGGCGCCCCCTAGAGACAAGATGCCAGTTCTCTATGCGCTTGGGAGTGCTAGCCACCCATTAATCACTTCTTCAAACCCCATCGCAGCCAGTTTCCTAGATACAAGGCGTCGCCAGTCCGACTTGTGTATATCCTCCATATCGGGGAAATCCATTCCTGAAGACAGGTGAAACTTTGTCCAAACCCACTCTCTTGGGACGTACCCAGCAGTCTCCCAATCGATAATTCCTATCCTTCGGTTATTATCAGGCTTAATAAGAATATTTCCCGGCCCTAAATCACAGTGATAAAATACCAAAGAAGAAACATCCATGCCGATCCTAACGCAATTCTCTTGGAGGATCTCGGGATCTAGAGTCTTGCCCTTGCTCAAGTATAGCTCCGTTAGCTGACCTCCGTCGACTCTATAGATCGCTTTGCCTTTCTACTCGGCTATCTTCGCGCATAGCTCTGCGACGCGATCAATATAATACTGCCGCAACTCCTTATCTATAGTAGGCCACGCCTCTGTCAGCGTCTGCCCTGGTATGCGAGAGACGATTATATAATACCGACTATCCTACTCGCTATGGTAGAGCATATTGGGGATTATGAAGTCAAGAGGCTGTTTTCTTTGTAAGAATTCAAGTGTGGCGTGCTCCCGGGTGCTCTGTGGGTTCGAGAGGTTGCGCGCTTTAATAAAGGCTTCTCTGGCGCGCTAAATAGCTGACTGGTCTCTGGCGGCGTAGACTCGGGGCAGCTCCGAGTCGGTCGAGTCGGCTGGGTGTGGCTGGTGTTGGGGCAAGGGTGAGGGGGTATCGGAGAGGACAAAAAATGCTCCTTTACTATCGCTCTATGATGGCTGGTTGGGATTGGAAGACGGAGAAACTTGACGAGAGAGGAGGAGCTTCTCGCCAATTAACCAAGAAGTGCTGTTAATAGCCTGGATTGAATCGTTGATATGGACTGGGGGGGGGGGACATTTTAAAGAGTACTTATCCCAGGGGGTGCTAATAAAAAAAAATAGAAAATAAAAGAAAAATAAAAATAAAAGGGGGGGGGGGGGGTTGTGTGATATTTTTGCCGCTTTTTCCCAATCTCCCAGTGTTCGTGGACACGCCAGGTGACACTCAGCAGTTGAATGGAACAGCGCAGTCAGCCAAGATGCAGATGTGGGCGGCCGGGCGCGGAATATGCGGCCCATTTGACACCGTGCGCTGTATCCAGACAGTCGGTAACGCCTGAGAACGAATCACTATTATGCAGCCTGCTTACAAAGTTAAGAAAAAGAGCAAATAATTACCTCGAGCAAAATGCTAAAACAAGTATTGTTGCCGTCTGATTCTACTTATTAATCACGTCAGTGATCTGTGACTCGATCACTACCGATTTGCCATCTTCAAACTGTTGGGCCGTCCCATCTCTACATGTACTGTACCTCCCGATACTCGATATAACTGGCTTCTTTGCTGGCTAGGGCCTTAGTTATGTGTGAGGCACCTGCCACTATGTGGGCGAGGGTCGTGGATCTAGATGGAGTCGAGCAGATGTACAAGACAGGTTTATCTGGCGCATGGTTGAACACTGGCTGTGGTCCGAGCATCAATACACCCACGTTGGACGACCGCATGGTTTTTTATCGAACAACTGAAGAGTTCACGATGCCTGATCCGGAGGCCTCAGAGTCGTTTGTTCCAGATGAGTGGGAACCATCCGTTGTATAGAATTCTGTGTTTTTCATGGATTCAGTTCACTGTGAACAGATGATTCACTCAGGAGTTGAATCACTGGAGGAGAGAGAGTGGGGAAAACGAGGAGATTATACTAAATGATTATAGGGGCTTACAGGGATAGAACGTCTCGCACATCAGCCTTTACCGCCAGACCAAAAACCCGAGAGCCTCCCCTGCATTCCTTGAATATAAGCCCATCTGGGAGACAAGACCATCACATACGACCATACCTTCAAGAAAACTCGGCATCCCGTCCGCTCTGCCCTAGATAAACTTGAAAGGGCCAGGCCAGTACCCAGGTGGGTGACCACTGGGGAATCCCTGGTGTTGTATGTTTTTGCTCTACACTCATTTTTGACACTATCCACATGTCTTAGCAGCGCCCTTCTTTTTCAAACTTTGTCTTGGACATGCCTGTATCTATCACTACCCGGAAACATACAATCTAATGCTTGGAATGGAAGGTTAGCGGTAATATTGTAGCCGACAAAACGTACGAAAATACCATCATTCAATCGAGCTTAAAAAGCT
>MU867140.1:0-107411 GCA_033725935.1 Cladorrhinum sp. PSN259
TCAAAAAATCTTTTTTTTTTATTAAATTAAAAAAAAAAAAAAAACGCTTGTGGGTGTTTATCTTTTTTTTTATTTTTTTATCCCTCTCTTCTTTTTTTTTTTATACCTTTTTTGGCCCCCCCCCCCCCCCCCCCCCCCCGCGGGTCCCCAACGCAGGCGCGGGTCTCGAGGCTGGCGCGGCCATTCCCAGCAGTGAAATGAGACCCGCGCGCGGGTCCGGAGTCCAGATGAATGGATGCCAGTTGTTCTCATCCGAGCAGGTACCATTCAAGGGACCATGGCTCAGACCGGCTAGCAGGTAGAGAGCAAACGATCGACGGGTGTGACGGGGTAAACTTTGTTGTCACACACTCCCGTCATCTCCTATGTCCGAGTCCTTTGATCTGAACCCCTATTTGTGTGTCCTTTAAGACGGGGGCTGTAAGGGATCACAATAGTTTTCTGCTATAAACATTAAATAAAATATCCCGACCTCTTCTTGCCATCTGCCCTTCCGACGTCCAGTATGGCTCTTCATGCTGTGACGGCGTTTACTGTCCCCGCTATATTCCCAACGTCCGTCTTCTCCAGCTACTATGGTACGATTCCGCGTTGTCTGAGGGGTTCCTCCCAAGTGAAGTTCACACTGACAGTTACGAAACACTCCTTGGGAACAGTCACCCCCGGGCCAGCTAACCAGCCACAACCGGTGATCTTCGACCCGATCTCGAATCTGACGTTTCCGTTTAATCTTACCGATCCGGACAACATCCCCAACCTTGCTGGAGACCCGATCTTTTTCCCGCCTGCCCTGACCAATCTGACAAAGTCGGCCGCCGAGAACTTCACCTCTGCCGCTGTTGCTGAGATATTTAGAATCTTGGACGGGAACAGCTCTTTATTAGCAAGCAATTGCTCTAAATGTGTCTCTTGCCTGTCGGTTGGCCAGACGGCAGCTAGAGTGGCCCCGACGGCCTTACCTGCTGCGATTGTACATCTCTGCCGAGAAACGGGATATAAAACACACAAAGTATGTAGAGAAATGTTTGAAGCGTCCACCTTTGGTACCCCTTGGACACAGGTCTTGGCCAATGCTGATGTCGGCGGCTTGGATGGACAATATATCTGCTCGTTTTTGAGTCCGGACTTCTGCCCTCGACCGGAACTTGCACCCTTCAAGGTCAAATTTCCGAAGCCAAAGCCCCTCGCACCGAGACAGCCAACTCCCAGTGGAAACAAAGTAAAAGTGCTTCACTTGTCGGATCTTCACCTCGGTGAGAGGGCCTCTCGGTATAGCTCTATGATATTACTATCTAACAAGGCTTCGTGCTGTATTCAGACACTCGGTACAAGACCGGTTCAGAGGCCAACTGCACGTCTGGCATGTGCTGTAGATACTCAGTCAATGTGTCAATGATCACCCAACCCGCACCTCTCTTCGGCTACTACAAATGTGACTCTCCTTACTATCTCGCTTTAGGCGCTCTTCAGTCTATTGAGCCTCTGACAGGTGTATCTATCAACAACCCAACCGCTCTTACCCTGTACACGGGTGATCTGACCGCTCATGACCCCGAAAGACAGATATCCCGGGCATATGTAGCATCGACAGAAGATTCGATTTGGCAAATATTCAAGTCATACATCGGCGGCCCGATATACACTGCTTTAGGTGTAAGTTTGTCCTCTGGCCTCAAAAGCGCTTACCTGACCTCCTCTAAGAACCATGACACTTCTCCAAGCAATCTCGACTCACCTCACGTACTTGATCAAAACGGACCGCTAGGCCAACAATTCTCATGGAACTATGACCACGTATCCAAGTTATGGGAACACTACGGATGGATCAATAAAACAACACAAGCTCAAGCAGCTCTCCACTACGGTGCATACTCGGTGGTCCACCCACTCGGTCTGAAGATCATCACCCTCAACACCGACTTCTACTACCGCAGCAACATCTTCGCTTTCATCAATGTATCGGACCCAGATTACTCAGGGATGTTCTCGTTGCTAATCGAGGAACTACAAAATGCTGAAGACTTGAACCAGCGTGTCTGGATTGTCGGACACGTACCCAGCGGATGGGACGGTACGAACGCTCTTCCTGGGGGTTCAGAAATGCTCTACCAGATCATAGACAGGTACTCGCCGCACGTCATTGCCAATGTCTTTTTTGGTCACACTCACGAAGACCAAGTTTCGATATACTACGATACCAACAACGAGCCGGTCGCGACTGGATGGATTGGCCCATCTCTTACACCTTTGACAAACATGAACTCTGCGTACCGCCTTTACGAAGTTGATGATTCCACTTGGGAGGTGTACAACGCTTATACCTTTTACTCCGACGTCAGTACCTTTCCATCCCTCAACATCAGTAACAGTGACGGCCCAGTGTTTAAGCTCGAATACTCTACTCGTCAAGCATACGGTCGGGCAGCTAACTGGCCAGACGACGCGCCCCTGAACGCTACATTCTGGCAAAGAGTGACAGAAGCCATGGAGAAAAATAGGAGCCTAGTGGAATTGTTCAACACGTATCAGGGAAAGAGCAGCATCAGAAGTCCCAACTGTACGAGCGACGCTTGTGCGGCAGCCAAGATCTGCTATATTCGGTCTGGCAGTGTTGAGATAGGGAGGCTGTGTCCGCAGGGGTTCGGGAGTGTGCAGAGTCCATATACTGGGAAGAACTTTTAGGGGCCCGACGGGTTGTGGGCATGGGGAGATAAATAGTCCCATAATGTGATAATAATGATAATGCTTAATACATCCTTCGAAGACCAAAACAACCAACTGAGAAATATCTCAACGAAATCAAGAATAAAATGTTATCAAGATATGACCCGAAATTTACGCCTCGAAACACCATGACCTCGTTTAAACCCACTAAAGTAACAGAGCAAAGGACGAAAACCCCAAAGCAAAGAGAAATCCCCTTTTAACGGTGAATGATCGTGGCGCGGAAGCAGTAGCAAACGGTTGTTGTGGGCGAGTAGATGCCGGCCTGGCCTGCTGCTCGTCATCGGCAGCATCAGCAGCAACGGGCCTTACACGACCGGGCCCGAAGGGACCACCAGGAGGACCGCCGCTGATACCAACCCGATTGCTCGGGAAGACTTGCTCCTCTTCTGCTGCCGCAAAGTTAGGAGGAGCTAGGCGGGCTTCTGGGATCACATCCGCAGCGAAGCCAGGACCACTTCCTTGTGCCGGACCTCGAGGCTCTGGAGTCTCGATGGGGAGGATGTCTTCCCAGTTGCTGGTCGTGAGTTGGGCGGGTAGCTGTTGACCCGCTAGGATGTTCCGTTCAGCACCCTCCTGGAGTGGTGTGCCGCATTGGAGGACGGCGGCGGAGTAGAGTCCGTCGGTTCCAAGCCATTCACTTGTGATGTGTTAAACTCGTATCATCGCGAGGATGGGAGGCGGAGCAGTTGACTTACGACATTATGGATGGAATATGGCAAAAGGAAGGACAAATGGGAATAGCTTCAAGCCTAAAGAGAATGACAACACACAAGCAAAGAAACGACTCGAAAGAGTGACGGTGATTAAAGGAGCGGCACGGCAACTGCCAGAAAAACCAACTTGACAGTCAACTGGGAACAAATCTTACCTCGAGAGCTCTCACATAACGACTTGTGCTCCCATACTCTTATATCTACACGCGTTGCCATCACGTCAACACAAACGATCGCGAGTTATGTCTTACTTGAAGATGGCGGGAGAGAATCATCGCTGGGCCGACCATTCCTCCTCCCACGAGTAACGCCGGAATGTAAAGGGTACTAAACGGCATTCCGAACGTAGAGAAAGGGCGACAAGCGGAATCTCTGAGCCGAGACACATGAATCGCGTTGAAAGGAACATGAAAAAAAATGAAATGCTTGATCGTTGATGTTGGATGGAACAGTCAGCCCGGCGACCAAGGCATCCACAGTTTCCTCAAGCAGTTGCGACCACCAGCAAGCAATCGGACTGGCCCAAACATCGACAACAACGACCAGCTCCATCTCACAAGTCATGGAATTGCAATCGAGCAAGCAAGTAGCAGCAGCAGCAAAAATGATATCCAAAAGCAAAACCCTCATCGCACACATCCAGGCAAACAAGGAAAAAATGCCCCTCCAAAAATCACTGCATCTGCAAGTAGAAATGTCTCCAATCATTCAGCATTTCACGCCCACAGAAGAACTGAGCGCAAAACTTCCTATCAAGGATATTTTATCTGCAAGGCGTGACACTCAATTGAGGTCAGGCAACCTGATACCGTGGGATGCTAGTACCGGTCGTGGCAGCCTTGGGTAACTTTTTGATCTAAGGAAGAAAAAGAGAAAATTCCAAACTTGCAGCTGCGGTTCTGAAGATATACCCCAAAATTTCCTGGTGGGTCCACTCTGCGGCAGCAGTCCCGGCCCGCATTTTTTGGTAGGGCCTCTCTGAATCGTTATCGATAACCTTCGTTGCTCGCTGTTGCTTATCTAATCGCCTTCCCCCGTCAGCCAGGCGTGGCGTCCCATGCATCAACACCATCATCGTCCTCATCATCGTCCTCATCCTCGCACCCCCATGTCCCCATATCAGCAAAAATGCCATCATCAGACTACACAAGCGTAGCGCGGGGAGCGCTCAAACTAAAAGGCGGCGTACCAAACGCAGCTGGCGTAAAGAAGAAGAAAAAGAAGACCAAAACCGTGGCCGATCTCGAAAAGAACCTCTCAACCGGCGACCAAGACAAATCAAAATCTACATCACCACCACCACCACTAGCAGAAAACGAAACAGCCGAAACGAAGGAAGAATCAAAGGATGATGATTTAAAACACAAAACAGAAGCAGAGCGCCGGTTCGCGGAAGTGAAGCGCAAGAGGGTACGCTATTTTCCTATCTCTTACCCTTTCCTGTCCTACGACCGGCCAACCGCCCTTCGACCCTCCCCTCCTCATTCACTCCCTTCTGCTGCACGGATTTCCGAGCTTCCCATTGACCCCTTTACTTCTGAAATAAAAATACACTGACATTCTTAAAGTTAAAAGACCTCGCCTCAAACGACCCAGCAGCCTCAAAAGGTGGCGTCCGCCCAGAACTTCTCAAAACCCACAAGCAGCGCGTCGAGGAGCTCAACTCTCACTTGTCGCGACTCAGCGAGCATCATGACATGCCCAAGATTGGTCCTGGCTGATACTTCTGTACGCAATCGGATCGGATGGCACATACATTGACGTGTGATCTGCGTTCCCGTCCAATGCATTTGGGGGGAAGCCGCCCATACCACCAACCGGCTTTTTTTCTGATCTCTATTACTGTTTTTCCGCTTCCAATTCCACCAAATTAGTACGGCGTATAGGATACCCCAATTGAATCATCTTCCTCTCCTACCTCGACTTTTGAACAGTGATTGAAAAGTAAAGAATAAGCGCAATGAACCTGAAGCTTCTCTTGTAATGTCAAGCTCTCCTATTTTTGCCCCATGGCTGGGGTGACTGATCTCGTTACAGCGTGTCTAGTACACTTGCGTCTCTGAAATATATATATACCCTTTCCATGTATCCCGTGTTTGTGTATCCTCCATAATCCCAGCAATGTTCAATATAAAAGAATGTGTGTGTGCCATCACCCCCGAGTCAGGAACATTCCTGCCTCCCATATGTATATGAAACAATGAATTACCCCCAGCCGCCCGAAAACCTGTTAGTTGGAATGAATGCCTGAGCGCCCTTACCCCGAGTTGATGCAGAGAGAATAAGAAATTATATAAACACAGACATCAACCAACAATCCCGCTCTCCTTTTACCCCGAATTATGCCATCAACATGGCCACGACCGCAATGACACCAGCCAAAAGAGACCCTCGTTGCTGCTGAGGAGCAAAGTTCTGAAGACCAGGGATTGCCCTGGTCGTTGTCGCCGGCAATCCCGTCTCCTCCGCGTCGATGAAAGTGGTAGAAGTGATAGTCACCACGTTTCCATTGCTAGTGCTCGTGAATGTCGTCACTATAGGCCTGGAACTGCGAGGTGTTGTGGAAGTTGTCGATGTCTCCTGAGGGTCAAGAACGGTCGACGTCGTCAATGTGGTTTCTGCTTTTTGAGTTAGCTTAAGGGCATGACGAAGTAAGTTTCGAGGACAAGAACAGGAGCTTTGGAATAAAAAGGATTCGAGGGGGGGTTGTCGACGTACCTCCGTCAACCACGGAGGACACCAACCGGGACGGAGAAGAGAATGATGAGACCCCTGACGAGGAACCAGAAGATCCGGAAGATACAGAAGATGACCGACTTTCAGTCGATCCCGGCAACGTACCAGTAGGGGTGGCGGAAGTCCTAACAGAAGTTGTAGAAGTCGTAGAGGTCGTTGATGATGTGGTAATGATGCTGGCTGAAGTGCTGGTTGATGGGGTTGGCGACGGCGTAGGGGTAGGCGTTGGCCGTGTGCTGGGCTCGGTAGCAGACGTTGAGGGAGCGGCCGAGCTGGAACTCTCACTAGTTGAAGCAGTAGTCGAGTTGTTATCCTGGCGTTTGGCTAGCTGAACGATTGATGATGCCAGAGCCGGATCGGCTTCATGGACTGCCCGGACGGCATGGTGCTCAGATTCCCAAACTCCGTCCTGGAATTGCCTGGGGAGGTGTCTGTGGAGAAGATCGTGCAAAGACTTCGGTGACGCGCCGTTCAGCAAGGCTGCAAAGGAAGACGACTCAGTTGAGGTCTCGGTTCCAGCTTCGGATTGCTGATCCGAGACCTGTGCCTTATGGCAGCCCTTCTGCCATCTAAGGCGGTTCTCTCCAGCCAAAGCAACACCATACAACACCAACCAGGTGAAGCTTAAGAAGAGAATCGTTCGTCGGTAGTTGGCCATCTTTGTACCAGGAGCTGAAGGAGGTGTGGATGACTGGCGACCTTCCTCGAGGGCTGCTGGTGTCTTGGAGTGAATATTCTCCTTGGCATCCGTGGGAATGTCTTGATAAGAAGGCAGCTGGCCCTTCTCTGAAGTTTGGGACTCCATGACAGGTTTTGTTGAAATGGGGCTGAATGGTAGGTGAGGAGACGAATGGCGTGTCGATCCTGAGTGGACACCTGATGCAAGAAGATGCAGAAGCTAGTGATTCAAGATGCGCCGTCGAGGGCTGCGATGGTTCGGATGTTAGCTGCCGGAAGACAACGAGAAGAAGAGAGGACGTGGGATTCTGCTGTTCCAGTTCCTTCTGAATGGGTCTTGAGTGCTGCGGAGTTGAAACAAGCAGGCATATGCCAGCAAGAAAACAGGGCAGGCAAGCACCGTCCAAGTGTGACAAACTGCCAATGCAGCCATGGAAAGTGGGAACTTCCTTACCTGACTTGGTCCGATTGAAAGCACCAAAGAAACGTCGCCCGATATGGCAGTTTCCAGCCTTCCTGGATTCTGGATTCTGATAATATCCACTCACTTTCCGTCGCCTAAGCTTCCAATTCCTTCACATGCACCCCGCACTGACAAAGGTACCATTGAGCTCCAGGCTGAGATGCAGGTTTGGTGGCAAGAATTGGACAATCAACGGGACCGTGTGTGGAATATAAAGCACCCACATTTGGGAATTGGCGTTTACCGAGGAGATTGATACGCTCGGGAGGCCGGTCAGCAGTGGAGAATCTCGCAGATGCCATCTCAGCTTTCCAAGGCTTATGACGCCGCAAGGACAGGGATATCCAACGTGCCAATTGATGCCAAGGAGCCATTGTGTTAAAAGCCACACGCTACGACCGGGTACATCCACAAGGGCGGGAATGCCTAAAAGCCTTGTTTGATAAAGCAAGATTGGGATAGGTATTCGGAAAAAGAGTCCGGAAAATTGAAGACATGAAAGCTCCAACTTTTTCTCGTCATCTTTTCGTTGTCCACACCACAAGATCTTTGCCAGGACGATTCGTATATGTATGTTGTGTAACCCCGGGTTGGGTCTATCCAGCCTTCGGGACCCAGCCGGCTTACGCAGCCACTCTATTTTTTCTTTTTCCTCAGCCATCGGTTTTCGTTGATTCGATCGCAAAATGTGGGGGCAGAGGAACAGACACTGTCCCACCAAATCGACTTGCAGCAAACAAGCTGAGTGAGACGTGCCACTGTGTCTTGGCAGCATTGGATCCAGCGCCACAGGGACCACAGCGTCTGTTAAAACAATTGAAGATTCTGTTTTACTGCTGGTGCTTCTGTGCAACGTGCGTGCCTGTGTTTGAAACCTGCAATGGTGTCAATACTCGCCCAGTGGCGCCCACCGCATGTCACCAATATCAATTGGATCTTCATATACTATGTAAACCCAAGCCGGGCATTGAAAGATATTTTCGCTCAGAAAAGCGGGACAGCCAAGTCGTGAGCTGCAACAAAAGTTGGTTCATAATCTTGGCTGCTGTAGCCGCTCAACTAAGTGTAAACGTCATTGAAGGAGAGCTCCGTTGCATTGGATTTGAACCTCGCCAATCTACACGAGGTTTCTGAGGAGTTGTTCTTTTCTTTGCCGAAGCACCCGATGAAAGCCAAAGTGAAACCATGACAGGGTTTATAATCAGAGAACCACACTCGGTGTGTAAACACGAGCTTCGCTGGAGCCTGGCATTCTCATGTTCACCCTTTTTCGAGTACCATTTAGAATCATACGATTCAATCAAAACCTAGAAGCCCTTTTCATGATGAATGATGCGAGGGAGCCCATGAACTGACACAACATGGACTGCCAGATTTGACAACTCGAGCATTTGTTCAATCCAATACAGAAGCTTGTGCGAAGAACAAAAGACAGATTCGATGATATTTGTGATGGGTGACTGCGCCACATATCACCAGCCACATCGCTTGTGGCTCAATTAACTGAATGTCAGAGAGGAGAGCCCCTTGCGTTGCTGGTGAATGACATTTCGGCAAGTGGCGCGCCGCTGGTTTTCGAGCACCCGTTACTGGGACCATTTGGAGCTAAAACCTAGAAGCTCTGTGAAAGACAGATATGCATGTGATTTCTATGGAACACTTCACCTACCACTCTCTTTTAGTATTTACGAAATAACCCAACAGGTTGATTCAAGATGCTCTTTTAGACTCAACATGTTGCAGCACATCGCGCTGATTAGCCAAGTCCTCCTTCAGTGACCTCGTCGGTCCTTCAAATCCACTTCATCTTTGGGCATCGCCGGAAGAAAAGTGTCCACCAGTTCCAACTCCCATGTTGCGCCACATCCACCGATGACTGATCGCATTCCCTTTAATTGGCCATGCCTGAACATCTTGAGGAAGACCCCGATAGCCTGAGAACGCTCTCGCGATCACCGCATCCTTATCACCATCAAAGCTCCGAGCTTCACGAGCCATTAGACCGTCTGATATACCGAGCAAATCGTAAAATCGACACAGGCAATGGTGACAGCGAACCGTTCCCCTCCTTGAACTCGACCACCGCGAGCGATAGCGGTACCGAAGCCGACGATGAGCATTTTCTCAAGGGACTGCCCGCCCCAAAAGCGAGGCTGCACAAGGGGTTGCGTGGAAAGAATGAACCCCTCTCTGGGTCCTCGACACCCTTGCTCTCCCCCGCCGTGATGGAGGAAGAAGGTCGGAAAAGACCACCAGGTGTGAAACTTGGCGAGAAAAGACCTGTATCAGAAAGGATGCGCCGCCGAAGAGAGTTGATCCGGAGGGCGGCTGAGATATCGCTGCTTGGTTGTCAAGGGATGTTGGTTGCTACAAATCGTCAGGTCCAACCGACAATTCAGCAATATCATAAAGGTATAGCAGGAGACTTAGACTGCGCACTTATTTTAGCCCAACCTCTACTAACATGGCTATTGCAGAATTTACAGCTGTTGGCGGAATGCTTGCTATCATGGCTGCAGCATATCCCTTAAGGGTGATTCTTTGGGCTCATCGCCGTGGAAACCCTTCGAAGCTGGTGCCACTCCGAATACCGCCAGCATTCGACCCAGCGCCACTTTTATACCCACTGCTCATTCCCGTTTTCGTATCATTGCTCGTTGCTGAAAATGTCAAGGCTCCAGTGATACCAAATTTGGTCCTTGGTGTCGCTGCTCTGCCTAGGGCTCTTTTTCCAGGATCGAGATATTGGGAAGGTCTTAGCTGCTCACACTGGCTGTTGTCCTGTGTACCATTTGCTTTGGCCAGGTTCGTGCCTGGGACGCAGGGAGTTGCTACAAGCGATGAAATCTCACATGAAGTACTCACTCTTCTATATCCCCTTCATCAAACCGTCTGTCTCATTCTGCAATATCTCACAACCACAAGTCTTTTATTGGCTGAACTTCAGTTGCTTTCAGTAGCGCTTATCAATCTTCTATTATTGGCGACTTCACCTCAAGCAATCATTCTTCAGGCTGTGCTCTGGGGAGGTGGCCTTGGGTTGATCATTCTCTGCAGCCGGGTTATTCGATGGGGCATCTCTTTGGCTCGCGTGCCAAAATGGCGCTTTCACAGAAGCCAGCCTTCCCCAAGGGGCGTCTCATGGTTCCGGATGTTAAGACAATTCCTCTCCTTAGCTCTTGGCAGACCTCGACATGACCCAAGAGCTGATTACGGCGGCGATTTACATTCCGACTCGGGCCATTCCACAGATGGATATCTCGAGGGCATCCTTAAGAGGGCAGTCCGAGACGACAGCATCATTAGTGATAATGGGATACCTCCCGTTACCCTCGAAACCCCTCGTGCTTCTCGGCTAAGCTTTGAAGAGCCAAGGTTCGAAACTCCACCAAGGAGACACACTCTACCTTCTATCGGGACTTCTGTTACACGGTCGAAAACAAGCACGCCTTCCGGTCGCCGGAAACGGTCCGCATCCTCGAGCGTCCGAGCTTTTTTCTCACTTACCCAAAGCCAGGCATCCCTGAGGAAGTGGCTCTACGCAGGGTTTGTTTATCTTTGCACCATCGCAGTCATATTCGTCGGCATCAGATCTTATGTCCAGAGATACGCCCTTTCTGGTCAAGAACCCATTGGCTGGGCACTCGGCTACCTGTTTGGCGACCTTCCCCAATTCCGTTTTCAGGTCGTCAACGCGAACCTTGAAAGATGGATCTGCCTCCCTTCTCGCGGCGATGCAGAGCCCACTCTTCTGTCATGTTCCTCCGGCTGGGTTGAACATCTTCGCCGCTCATCCTTTGGTGAAGCCAACACCCGCCTCATCCTAAGCATCTACTGGATTGTCATTATTATCTTTGGGCTCGCCGTTGTTTTCCGTCTCTCGCCCATATATGAGGTCGATACCCGGAGGAAGGTCTTTCATTTCATGATGGTTGCCATGTTTCTCCCCACTATCTACGTGGACCCGACTTGGATTGCTCTGGCGCTGTCGATCATGCTGGCTGTCTTTCTGTTACTCGATCTGCTACGAGCCAGTCAGCTTCCGCCGCTATCCAAACCAATAGCCGCGTTCCTCACGCCGTATGTGGACGGAAGGGATCTAAGGGGCCCCGTGGTCATCTCACATATTTTCCTACTTATTGGATGTGCCGTACCCCTTTGGTTGAGTTTGGCTTCGGTGGGCAGGGTTGGAGAAGGATATTTGCGGGGCTGGGAGGTGCCTACCAGGGAAGTCAGTATGGTGTCTGGAGTGGTGTGTGTCGGGCTGGGCGATGCTGCTGCTTCTCTGATAGGGAGACGGTGGGGGCATCGCAAGTGGCTCTGGGGCGGGGGGAAGAGCATTGAGGGTAGCGTGGCCTTTTCGGCTGCTGTCTTCGTCGGCCTAATGGCTGCTTCGGCATGGCTGAGAGTTGGCGGCTGGCTGACCACGACATCAGCTCTCGATCCGGAATTGGCCAAGATGTCGACATCTAGTTATCAGAGTTTGATGACTCTTTGGGATCCTGTTAGACTTTGGGAATGGGCACTCCCTGAAAGTCGTAAAGCCGTTTTGTGTGCGTCAGTGGCTTCACTGACTGAAGCAGTACTCACAGGCGGCAACGATAACGTTGTGGTGCCTGTAGTCCTCTGGACGTGTGTAAAGAGTATGGGAATGTAGAGAAAAAGGCGACGACCTACTTAATGATAATACTAAAGCACTGTCGACTTTAAGGAGTGTCCTCTTTAGGTTACCTTCCGGAGGGGGGTGGTGATATTTACGGTGAGTTTTGGAATGTGTCAACGGGGTACTTTTCTTTATCTTGGTACACCTTATCGTACCCAACTTTCTGCTTGCAAAACCAGCTTATGATGACACTAAAATTTGGAGGATCAAAAGCCAGTACCTTGAGCGTCCGTGACGTCCTCTGATTACTGTTTGCTCTCTTCCTCTTCTGATTCTTTCTCGTGCCCATCTCCCGCTTTACCTACCTTACCAAATAATCCTGCCCAGAAACCCCTGGATCTGCCGTCGACACGTTTCTTCTGGCTTAACAATTTATATGACCCTCTAGCTATTTCTCAGGTCAGCTCAACTTCTTTAGCCCTCTTTGCGTGTCTTTATTTTGGACCAAGCCCCAATTCTGAGTTGTCCGAGTAAACAGTCCAGCGAGTTCGACGTTGATCAAGATGGCTACCCCGGAGCAAGCCAACGCCGTCACGGTCAAATATTGCCGTATCTACGGCTGCGAGGCTGTTCCCCCCATTCACTGCCTCGTAGGAAGATATGACTGCGGGCCGAATGCAGACCCCTCGTTTACACGGTGCACAACTTGCAGATCTGAACAGTTTCTGCCATCATACTGCAGCCCTGGCTCCAGCTCCGGACCAAGACCCGGCTGGACAGAAGGTCCAGGCCGCCCCGAGCTTGAAGCCAGGACTGAACGAGCAGCGGGAATTGATAGACTGGTTAGAAACCGCTCATCAATACGTTCAACAACACCATCAACAATAGGCTCAGGCTTAGCTGCGGAATTTTCTTCTGTAGCTATATTCGTGGGTAAGCCACAAAACAACCCCGATGTATATAACGAGCATAATTCACTAACATGGAACAAAGTTTAGTAGGCTAGGTTCATTGCAAGAGGAACTGGATTGGACCTGGCGTTTCTACGTGTATTTGCCAATCCTCTTCCTCTCTCTCGTTGCCGTTGTTTTATGTTGTTCGGCTTGCTATACGCTCCCTTCTGTTACTCCTCGTCTGAGAAGTTTTTAGCCTGCGGGTAGTTTTACTCTCGGGCTTCTTTAGGTTTTATGAGAGAGAGTATACTTTCGAGAGAAGCTAGCTTTTGAGGCCTGGGGATGTGGGAATCCAGGGGAAGGTCTGATGTGTATGCAGACTCTTTTTATGTCGGTTCTGTTGGGTATTAGGTGGTTATTTGCGATGAATTGTTTGCAGAAACGCAGGAAAGTGATACATGGATGTGATGAACCTTGACGGGTATCTCAATGCCGTTATTTGCCTTCTATTGAGCAGCTGTCGAACTGCTGTTTTCGTAAAGAACCGACCAGTCATAGAGCACAAATTCAATGATCACTTCGTACAGTGAACAATAGCCCACAATATCTTTGCTGCAGCTTTCTATTATTTTTTCCAATTGTCCACTGGTCGTTTCCCAATCCGACATTCACCACCCCACGTCTTCCATAGCGACCCGTAAGCCTCACATCACCTAGGTAAGGCAAATTAAACTCCCAGGTCGCCAGTTTTCGCCTGCTTTCCTTTCGTTACCTACGCATACATTTCTTCCCATGTTAATCGGCAGCGTCTAGACCACTTTGTGTTGCGGAAGCGTCCACCTCCAACAAAACAGTCGCGGAAAATGGCATACACACCGGTCCCAGACAGTTTTGGCAACAATTTCAACTCCCAAGAGAGCCAGGAGGAACGTCAGCGTCCGGCAAACCACATCGAAAACCAACCCCTCCATATTCAGCAGAATAGAGAGCATGTACTCCTATCACGACCCATTGGGGCTACTACTGCTGTCGCTGATAACCGCCAGCAACCCCCGTCCCAAGCCCAAGCCACGCAGCTACTTCTTGGGCGCGCCAATGGGCCGCTGATCGCTCCTCATCGTCCTCGCAACCCAACACCTCCCTCCGGCCTAAGACAGGTTACCGCTAATCCCAGAGTTGTCACTCCAGTCATTAGACCTACTCGCACTCCTGCTGCGCCTCTGCGTCCTACCATCACGCCTTCCCGCGATATTGCCACTCTTTCTCGGCCCCCTGACACACCTACTCCCGCAACCGTCAGGCCTCATCCACCTCGACCTGCTCTCGGATCCGCTCATCAACAACGCATTAATGGACAACCCGTTTTTTATCAGCCAACCCATCGCCTACCCGGACCTCCTCAGCCTCATCCTCCTCAACCTGTACCCCCTCAGCCCATCCCCGCTCCCCACATCCCCCTAGCACAACGCCGCCCGGTTCTAAACTATTTCCTCGTCCTCTTCTGGCCCATAACTGTCCCGCTAATCTACTGCTACCTCATCTTGGTCCGCCGTCGTCTCTTCGTCCTGGACATTATCACTCAGCCTACAGTCCCTCCGTGGAGACGGTACCGGGTCCAGCGCGTGCAGTTTCTGAATCCGAGAACGAACGAGATTAGCTTTGGCGGTGTGAGGGTTCAGTATTTTGCTACGAGGGCTGAGGTGGTCACTTTTGTGGTTGGAGCTTTGGGGATTCCCTTGATGGTTTTGGGTGCTTGGGTGATTGTTAGATTTGGCTTGGGCAGGATGTATAATCTGGAAGAGCTGAGAGGGCTGGGAGGGAGAAGAGAATGGGGAGCGGATAGCGAGAGGGTGGTGGTTGTTTTGTGGGGGTAGGGCTGGGATTTTAGACTGAGAAAAATAAATCTTGGTGAATGGATGGATGGACGAGAGTTGGTTCGTCTTAGGGGCTTTGGCTGGAAGTAGTAGGGGGTTGCCCAAGATTTGGAAGAGAATTACAGATGACTCAAGAACGCCAGAAATGTGCGTCAATAAATCGAAAAGTAATTATGAGAGTGGAGATACATGGTGGTGAGATCAAGAAATATCGTGGTCTCATGGTAAATATAATGTTGATGTATACAAATTTGTAATATAATACTTCGGATTATTGTTTAATGTTGGATATACGCTTCAAGCCTAAGTTTAACGTGGTACATTACTCGTTAACAGGAGAGTGTAATCGTCTGACCTTTGAATAAAAATATGAGATCCTCCCCCCACCGTTCTGTTTGACCTGTTTTGAACTCAAACCTTTAGTCTTCTACCGGTAAGGCAACTACTATTCTTGTTTGAGTCAAGCGTTATCGTGCATAACCGGAAAAAAGCCAACTGTTATGATTGGAAGGGAAAGTGGTAATAGTTAAGATTTGCCAATACGCTGCCTCAGCGACGACGAAAGCGTCAATCTATGTACTCCAATTACATGAAGGAGATCCATGATAAGTTAAGAAAAGTAATTATTATATGAGGCATTTTTGGCAAAAGAAAATTTGTGGGTGAGGAAGCGACAACTAAAAGTGATGGCGGTAGTGGTTTGTTTGTTTACTAACTTCAGGGGTAAGCGAAACCCAAGGATAGGTAAGAAACTAAAATGTTGTTGCAGGATTTTGAGTGAGACTTTTATTTCTTTTTTTCGTATGACATCCGAAAAGTTCTTTGAGAAACATACAGACGAGAAAAGAAGACAAAGGGCGCGAATCAAGGTGTAAAATCAGTTTGTAAGACATCATTATATGTGCTATTGAACCTTACATGGATGGATCTAATCCTCCCACTCAACCTCCAAAATCCCGTGTGCTCCATTACCTAACTTTATTTCAGTGACCTCCATCACACTCACACAGGCTGCATGAGAAAGTTATTATCTCGTTCTACTGCACTGTTCCCTGTGTGCCCTGCGCACCCCGCGCGCCTGGCGCCACCCAGTTCCTCTCTTCTTCCCTACCTTCTCGGCTCCAGCATCATTCCCGCTTCCACACACGACACTGATTCCTGCTCTTTCAAGTCTTCGACTCTCTGATACCCTCTCCTCCTCCCTAGAGCAAATGCAACCAACTCTTCGTCTCCCCACAAGTGTCCCCAAATAGAACGAAAAACCATGCCTCGGACCGTATCCAATACCCAGCTCAGGTTCGTGGCTTTGACTCCTCCCCTGTTTACCTATATAATGGCGGGTATATGATAGATTATATTTGCTTTTAACAAGAATTGTATCTACCGCTGGAATGTTTCACTACTCAGCGCAGTATAGTTGTATCCAGTCTTGGTTAGGACTATACATGAAGTTGAAAAGTCAATGTAAAGAAAGGCTCAGTTACAGACATGAGGAGATAATATATACTACGCAGACACAAAGATACTTGAAAAAAAAAGGCGGACAGATCGGTACTAGTGGAAGAGAAAGAAAGAAGAAATACTTGTGACTACAGACCATAGATGGCAGCCAAGTGAGGTCGCATCTAAGCGATACGGTATCTGCGCTTGACGTCGAACGTCCTGATGGTTTCTTGATGTAGAATTCTTCTCAAGGTTGCCTGTAGAAAAGACTTTCATGGCTTGTTGGTGGATAGAGCAAAACTCAGGTCAGATAAAGTGTGGACTTGATCCAGGCAGGGCATCAAACTCAATATCAAGTAGTAATATTTGCCAACAGGTAGTTCGTTGCGAAAACCTTCAAAGAGAGTATTACAGAGCGTTGCAGACCTAAAAAAATGCCTACAAATATGATTTGTCACTGTATCACGCTTATTTACGACATGTGCGGTTAGAGTAAACAAAAGGGCCGTGCCATCATATCTCACATCTCTACTTCTTTTTTCTACAATTCTACAGCATGTGGGATATATACATTCAGCGATCTGGAATTTTAATGGTATAACAAAAACATTCATTCTACTCGTAAACCCATGAGATCTTGCCACCCTCGACCTTGGTCTTGCGCTGCAAAATCTCCTCAACAACCTGCTTCACGCCTTGCTTCTGACCCGTTGCAGTCACGAAGTGCTCGACAATCTGATCAAGGGACTTGTTTCCTAACCTAACCTGCTCCTCAACATCGGTCTCTTTCGGCACTCCATATCTGGAGGCAAACCTGAGATCATCGTACTTGTATTCTGCAGCCAATTGGAACTCTTTATCCGACTCGTCCATCAAAAAGAAACCCTCAGTCAGCTGGTCGCTTTCGTCGGCAGAAATCTTTTCCAATGATTCAGGCTGCCAATTCGGTTCTCTCTTCTCGATGAGACGGGCAGTCACACCCTCGGTAAAGTCGTGGTGCTTCATAAACTTGGCGGCAATCGCATACTCGCGCTTGAAGGTCTCGCCAATGCTCCATTTCTTGCCAATGCGCATCTGCCTGAGAGTAACATGAACGGCAGTAGGGGAGCGCTTGTGAAGCGTCTTGAGCGTGTCCTTGGCCCATTCGCCGGTGGCAGGGTTGCTTTTTTCACTCTCAAGGGCCTGCAGAATCTCGTCCACAGAGTCGTGGCAGAAGCATCGATCGATGGCTTTGCGCACTTCGCCGGCGATCTCGATGGGCTGGTCGTGGGGAAGACCGGTGACATATTCCTCAATGGTGGCGTTGATAACATCGAGACGGGTGCTTTGTCTATGATGATCCTGGAATTGCAGCTCGGCCAGACGGGACTCAAGGGCTGGCAGAGAAGTCGAGTGAAGGTAATGAGTGGCAATGCCGGAGTAGAAGACGTTGACGCCAGTGAGGCGTGAGCTCGTAAGGGCAAGATAAGTGCCAACAAAGCCCGGCAATCGGGGGAGGAAGAAGGAGGCACCGACGTCAGGGAAGAAACCGATCGTAGTCTCGGGCATGGCGAAGACGGTGCGCTCGGTAGCGATACGGAAAGGGGCGTGGACCGAGAGACCGACGCCGCCACCCATGGTAATACCATCCATGAAAGCAATGACGGGCTTGTTGTATGTTGCGATCAGGTGGTCGAGCTGGTATTCCTGGGCAAAGTAGTCCTTCGACTTCTTCTGTCCCGCCTCGCCTAGTTTGTTCCATTGGGCCAGCTGGGCAACGTCGCCGCCAGCACAGAATGCCTTGTCACCAGCACCCTTCAGGACGATAACCTTGGCCATGTGGGACTTGGACCACTCGATGAGGCGAGGGGCCATCTTGCGAACCATGGAGCCGTTGAGCGCATTGAGCTTCTTTGGGCGGTTGAGTTCGATTGACCGGAGGCCGTAGAGAGAGTGGAACACTACATCTTCGGGTTCGTCGCCGGAGCGGGGGCGGAATCTGTGAAGGATTTCGGCGGAGGACATTGAGCGCTGTTGTTGTATTTGTTGAAGCTGTTGCTGCTGAGGCAGCAGGACCTTGGCTCTGAGAGGCATGGCGAACAGGTTCCGGGTGCAGCAAGCCCCAGCCGGCGCCGCTCGGCTTGCAATGGCCTGGCAAAGCATCTGTCTTTTATATGATATTTGCGATGCAGTTCCCTTGAGCGGTGGACCACGAACCGAGGATGCGCACCAATTCCCCAATTTCGAGGGGATCAATCGTCGGTTCTTTTTTGAGGGGGAGGGGTCGTACTGGACCTTAGCTTTGACTTGTTGCGATCCATGGATGCAGCTTTTTGCTGGGCCGAAGCAGACCGCGCGAATGCGACAGACATGGGGTGCCCCAGTTCATATCAGTGACGTCGGATGAATGGACATCCCGCAGCAACTGTGGACAGCTGGGCCATCTTGGCATTTTTATACTCCCATCATCACCATCATTGATATATCAACAAATACTCTGATGAACTGTGACCCCAATTTTGTCTACACATGAATTGTTGGCACACTAGTCAGGCCACTTAATAATGCGAGCTTAGCCACTGAAACTTCAAACAATGCATCAACGCTCGTCAATCCCTTCCCAGGAACAAACCGCCTATACGGGAATCGTTTTCCACCCTCTCATTCGAATCCACCACAAAAACCAAGACAATTCACACCAATTCCCACGCCTCGCCGCACGCCACCTTACCCTCCTTGTCGGTAGTCTTACTGAGAGCGGGCTTATATCTCGCCAGCCCCATGAAAAACATTGCCAATCCCCAAGCGCCCGGGTCTGGAACTTGTTCATAGCCAGTTCCCCCGATGTAGACACTCCGACCCAAACTTGCCTTCATCCCCTTGGTAGCCTGCGCGCCTTTCAGTGCTGCCTCGGCGGCTTCTTCAACCGACCCGGTCGCTTCAAGTGTGTTCACAAAGGGCCATAGAGCATCCATAACCGTACGATCCCCTATCTGCGCTGGAGTGTATTTGCCCAACGCCTCGCAACTCATTAGTAGCGCCGAACCCCAGAAACGAGGCGAAGCATCCTTCTGCGATTCTGACGCTTCTCGAAGCTTACCCACCAGCGAGTTGAGGAAGATGGTATACAAGGCTCCAGAAGTACCGTCCATCTCCTTCTCGATTACCGGTACAATATTTGCGACATCAACCACGACATCTCCAGTCAATGGATTCGCAGAGATGTGCTTCAGGACGGCCTCGGCACCTCGTTTCATTCCGATACCGCAGTCACCATCTCCGACAATTGTATCGTAGCGTGTGATCTCTGGCTCCGCAGCAATGACATTCTCCAGCCCCCGGATGAGTGCCTTCTGTGCAGCGCCGCTTTCCATCCGCAGGCCGCTTAGCTGATTATCAAGGCTGTTGGGAGTATATTGGACCCTGGTTTCCTGGTTTCTTGCCTCCCATGTCAACTTTGAGATTGGAGCTGACCAGCCGACAGCCTCGCATGTATCGTCGAGCAGGTCAATCATGCTGGGCCCTCCAATATCGGTGTTGACCACGTTGAGCAATGTGATGCTGAACCCGAGGCCGTTCAAACTCGTCATATAGGTGCCGCTGAGCACCCTCACCGGCCGAATGTTGTAGTCCGCTGCGAGTTGTCTGACCACCTCGGTTAGGATTCCTCCCATCTCCAGCACGCTGACTCCTCCGAGGTTGTTCAGCAACAAAACCACCTCATTCGAGTTGACGTTGACAAAGGCTCGGTCCTCATCTGTCTTATCCAGCATCTGTTTAAGCATTCTGGAAATCAAGTCCCGTAGCTGGACAACCGCTCGGCTCGAGCCTTGTTCATTGTGGATTCCCATTCCGATCTCTACCTCGCCCTCTTTGAGAGCTTCTGAGCCGACGGCCTTTCGTCCTGGGATATGGACATGTTCAAGAGAAGCTCCAACGCTCACCAGGTTGTTTGCCACAAGTCTGGCAACTTTGGAAACCTGCATTAGGGGATATCCTCGGCTTGCCAGTGCGCCGCTGATCTTGTGGACCAACACAGTTCCGGCAATTCCTCTTCGTCCAACCTTCCCACCCTTGAGCCGTCCAACACCAACATCATCCCCAACAATAACCATCTCGACATTGATACCACTCGCCCTGGCCTTCTCCACGGCCACGCCAAAGTTCAAAACGTCGCCGGTATAGTTCATCACCGTGACAAGAACTCCACCGCTCTCAAGTGCGCAATCAACTCTGTCCATGATGGCTGTTCTGATCTGCTTGGCGGAAGGACTGGCGAAGATGGACCCTGCTACTGCAGCGCTGAGGAGCCCCTGGCCCACCATTCCGGCAAAGGAGGGCTCGTGGCCAGATCCGCCGCCGGATATGATTTGCACACGTTGAATGGGCGAGCTATATCCAGGTCGACGGTAAACAATCTTGTTGGGTAGGTCGAGGGCAAGACCTGGGTTCGTGTAGGTCAGTGACTTGAGGGCCGACGTCACCAGGTCTGACGGATCGTTGATGAAGTGTTTGGTCGACATGGTGAAGACAAGGGGATTGAGTGTGCTGGCGGATTTGTGACGAGGGGTTCCTAAATCAGGTGGATGGGCGTGCGGTAAGTGAATAAGTAGGCGTAAATGAGGATCAAGATAAGGCGGGGTGACTATCAGAATGGTCCCTGCATGAATTATTAAAGTTGGGACGGTTTGATGGCTGGGTGCAGTTTGTTTATTTATCTCACTTGGGATGATCAAGGGAGATTTCGAAATGGCTGATCTTTTCTTTGACGCCCAAGCTTTGCCCATTCATCAACGGTACCTAGGCACGCACATACGTAAGTCCATTAATACCAGCAGCTGTGAGGCAGTTTGGGTGGGGTGGGATGAGCACCAGTGAGCAGCTGCGGGGTGGTGAGTGGGGGCTTTTACTTCCAGGTTGGGCAAGCTCTAGTCTAACTACGGCGGCATCTCTAGTCGACGTCACCGGAGTTCAAACTGTGTAGCGTGAAGGCGCGCAGCGGCTAATCGATTCCGTTTCTACTTAAAGTTGCTATTTCTAACCCCCGATAAACCATCGTGACTTCTTTGGCCGTAGATATCATCGCTTCCAAAGTCAAACATTCCTCCCATATACCTTAAAGACATCCATTGTGCTTGGCCAGCTCATGATCAAATTCAGTCCCCAAAACGCCTTCCAATAAATGCAGGTCCACCCAACAACGCCTTCCATTCATACAAACCGGTATTTTACCAGGTATATCCCATCTCAGAGCATAACAAACGTCACCCCCCCGATAACCCCCATCAACATCGCCCCCGTCAGGATACCGGCCGCGGCTTTCTCGCCCTGCGTTATCGGCTTCAGTACATGCCCTCCCCTATCCGTCCGTTCAGATCCATACCCTCCCGCAGGGTTTCCCTTTGACGTTCCTCCGGTATCAGCAGTAACTGGCGCCGCCGTCCTGTCCACCAACATGGACGCCACAGCCGACAAGGCGTTCATCTGCTCTCCCACCCCAACCCAGCCGTCAAAACCCCCGGTAGTCCACTTGAACCCGCATGCCGTCCCGGGTATCCCTCTGAACTCCGCCGCCGCTGGAGAACCAGAACAAGCTTTCGCAGCCGCAGCAGCTGAAGACTCCAGGAGCGGGTGTATTGTATCATACGTATGCGGCGCAAGTTGTGTGGCTCTAGCCATCCATCGCGTCAGATATCCCTTAAAACTCCTCTGATCAATATCGCAGAACCCTCTGTCCTCGCAGAACTGCTCCACCATTATTCCGTTTGCAGTATTGTTTGGGTAAAACGTCCTGATAGTAGCTTGGAGAAGCCCGTCCAACCTGCGCTTCCAGAGCGCATCCTTGGTAATGTTGTACATGACCGCAGAGCCGTGCAGGTAAATGCCCGCGTTATACGACCATTGTATCTCGTCTCTTCTACCACACTGGTTGGTGGTGACATCGACGTTTGTCCCGTCGACTACATCATAATCATCCGTAATCAGATCCATCTTTTCCTCCCACTCAAAGATCTTGACGGCCCAGACTGCGTAGGTCTGGTTCCCAGTGAATCTGGCCAGGCGGGAAGCAAGGTTAAAGAAACACCCGTTCGAAATGGAATTCTTGTAATTGAATCCGTTGTTGAATCTGAAAACCTGCCATCTTAGTCCGCCACCGCAGGAGGTTTCGTCCCACCTGGATGCCCACTGGTTGAACACAGCCTGAGCTAAAGCTAACCACTGCGGTTTATCCTCTGGTGGATCTGGATATCTGAGCTCGGCGGCGCTCATGGCCGACATTGCCCAGAAGCCTTGGTCGTCGTTCCCCAGGGTGCGGGTTTGGTTCAGGGGCATGAAATCTTTCGTGTCTGCCGCTTGATGGAGCATCGCCTGGGTGGTTATAGCGTTGTAGGTCTCGTCTCCCGTTAGAGACCAGTAGTCGATCAGGGTGCCGAACATGGCGCCTGCTTCCCACCAGAAGTATGGGTCGGGCAGGTTGCCTGGTGTGTCGCCTGTGTTGTTGCCTGTGTAGTATTTTACTAAGCCGTAGGCTATTGTTGAGGCTACTTGTTTTATTGATGCTGTGGGGTGTGTGTTAGCTTATGGATATGGAAGAGGGGGGAGGAAGGAATCTGGCTAACCTTCATTGTTGAGTGATAGATCGACTGCTTTTGCTTGGTGGAAGAGGAGGGCAGTGCCCGCTAAGGCGTAGGAAAGTGACGAAGGCAACTTCATGATGTTGAAAGAAACGGAAAATGTGTTCTATCTTCTTGTGAAAAGAAACGAGAGGCAAGAACGAAGAAAGAACGCTAGACAAAGAGCTTCTAAAATATTCTGAGAGTGCGGACCTCGGCCATATTAATGAGCAGGACGAAAACGAATGGAGCAACTCAATGCAATGTGCTTGTGCCGTCCAACAGCGAGCGAACGGAAGAAGAGAGCGACGAGAGAAAGGATTGTAAAATGGGACAAGAAAAAGTCAAGAAAAAGGTCAGAAGGCGATAATATCCGATGCCTCCGTACTTTTGTTCGAAAGTAGCAGTTCTAATGTAATTAGCAGTGTGAATAGGGGACTGTACGCGCGGCCAACCTGATCCGAAGGTCTTACGCCGAGTCTTTTACTATTCGTATTTCTCAACTGAAAGGATTCAAAAAGGGCACAGCCTCTTTTTTGTTTGAATGTAAAAAAATACCACCGTGCTTGACTGCGGGGGTTGGAAGAGAATCGAATGGCAAGATTGAAGAAAGGAAATATATAAAGAGTGGTTCAACTGATCATGTTTGGATACACCCTTAAGGTTGAAGGCCCGCGATGTTGAAGGAGAATGAAACCTGAAAAGGGTTGCATGTTTTAGGAGGGCAGATTCACTCAGCAGATGAGACGAAGACCGTGCTCTCTGTCGTTCATCAAGTAGATAAAACAAAATCCATACACGGAATAACATCCATGATTCAGCCAAAGTCAATCGGTAACCGTAATCTCCTTTCCTTCACGATAGTGATCCTACCCGAGAGGTGAAGGATGCTGAAACACTTCTGGTATCGAGATTTCAGCTGCGGGTCGCCTTGCACCACACGGCGCTCAAGTCATCATGCAGGACGAGGGGTTGACGTTGACAAAAAATGGGCCTTGGCGGGTAAATTCGTGGGTATGTACATAAGTCAATGAACAAGGGTTTCTCTTCAGGTGTGAAGTCATCAGTTATGGAACAAAACATGAAGGCAACGCAAAATAGTTGAATTTCCTCCTATTCATAACCCTTTTTGGTGTTTTGTCTATCCCATTATAAACCTAGAAAACTCCCGAGCATCATTCAAATCATCTAAAGGTATCTTCAAATAGTACCTCCCTTGGGTATATAGCTCGTTACATGAACATCATCGAAAAAGAAAGAACCAGTTGCTTAGTGCTCACAGCCGTGAGCGCAAGCCTTCTTGTGCTTCTTGGACTTGGGCTTGGCGGCAGAAGAGTCCTCCTCCTCTTCCTCCTCCTCGTCGCCAGACTCGAACTCGAGATCACTAAGGCTCTCCTCTTCCTGGGCATGGGCTGAATTGGTTGTTAGTATGTTGATCTTAAGCCTTGATGATGGAAATATTATAACTTACTGAAGTACTTAAGGGCGTTGGGCCAGAGGTCATCAGCAAGGGCCATGGCAACATCGTCACCATTAGGGAAGATCTCAAGGTCCTCCTCATCCTCCCAGTCCTCATCATCCTCATCATCACCACCGTCAGCCATCTCGGCATCTTCAAGGGGGAACTCGATGCCGGTCTTCTTCTTGGCAACGACCTCGGCATTCTCCTCAGCGGTAACATAGTCGCCGACGAAGCCGAACCAGGCGAAGAAGCTGAGCTCGCCCTCGTGCTCCTCCATCTTCTTCTTGAGAGCCTCGGCAGCCTTGCCTAGCTCCTTCTTCTCCTTACCCTCCTTCTTGGGGGCAGCCTTGTTCTCATCGAAAGTGGCCTTGGCGGCGGAGAGGAGACCGTTGGTCAGATCCTTGCCCTCCTTCCACTTGATCTCGACAGGCTCACTGCAGTATCCGATGGAGCCATCCTTGCCGTGGCGCCACCAGAACTTCTTCTCAAGAACCTTGTCCTCGAAATGGTCGTTCTCGTTGAACTCGAAGCGGAAAAGGACACTGCGGGGGTCACCGCCCTCAACGGGGGTGTCAATCTCGAAGCGCTGGACCGAGAAGTTGGCGATAGCGCCGAGGAGGACAGCAGAGTCAGCGGGCTGGATGAACTCATCAATATCCATAGGGGCCTGCTCGAAGACGAGGGGCCAGAAGCTAGGGATCTTGGCGATGACCTCGGCGCGCTTGACGTAGAGCTCCTTGGAGATGTTGTACTGGTAGCGGACTGTAACACGGAATCCCTTGTCAGTTTGGGATCTTCAGATCGCCCATGATCTGTGTCAATGGACTTACTGGTCTCGGTCTCGACATCGTCGAATTGAGCCTCGAGCTTGGCAAGGTCCTCGTAGGTGGCCATGATCTCCTCGGCGGTAATAACGGCAGCCATTTTTTCTGATTTGGGAAAGGGATGGATAAGGCAGAGGAAAGGTTCGGGATAAAGAGAGATGTGGAAAGAACGGTGAGAACCTGGCGAGGGCGGGAGAGGGAGGTTTGAATTTTATAGGTGAGTTACCACAGTACCTACCCGGCGCAAGAAAAAAAAAAAAAATTGCCCCTCCTTTCGACTTACACTGGCGCATCAATGCGCCGCGGGGTCCTGCCCTGCATGCTTGTGAAATCACAAAATTGTTCAGATAGTGGGGTAGCACGAACGGCGGACCTGACAAGATATGTGGGGCTATTATGCGCACCCGGCAAATTGTGACCTAGAGGCAGAGGGGTATCCTAGTATTTTCACCGATACAGTTCCACCCAACGACAACAACATGCACCGTCGCCGTGGTGATGGCAGGGTCCGACGAGACAAGACAGAGCATTTGGAAATCTTAATGTTTACTTGTGCCAAAATCAAATGTTGTAATTGGTGTTTGTTCATGCTGGATTGTTTAATCGAGACAAGCTCTCAACGATGCTACGTAGTCGGTATCCGTATTTTTGCTGTTCTTCATGCTGCTGTGTCTTTTTCCCATTAGTGCAATTCGAATTTCCTTCTTGCCACGACCGCAGGTTTCGAAAACCAATAATCTTTCCTGAATTCCTTCTAGAAAGTTTCCTTGCTCCAGCTGCACTGTTTCCTCCGAGTTCTGAAACCGTTGAATGGTGGAGCTTTCCCCCACATTATTACAGTGGTTCGTTACGTGTAACAAACAAACTCACATATTGTGGCGTACAATTGAAGCTCGAAAGGTGTGGGAGCGTGAACCGTTGACCCCCGTGTTCCCCATGTGCCAGCTCAGGAACAATACCGATCTAAAGAGTTACCAATCAAATCATTCCAATTCGATTGCGGCTCTTCGGTTGCTTAAACTTCAACAACAACATGATCATCTCGTCTTCCATATTTGGCAGATCCAGATTACATCTTGAGGGAAACACCCAGCCCGCCCTTACCGCCATTACTTGGTTCCGTTATCGGGCTTCGGAATCACTGAAATATTGCAACTGTGCATCAAATCCTGCTTCCTAAATTTGCCGACCTCTTGCTATCACTGGATAGCCACGGCTTATCTCGTTTGCTGTCTCGAGCAGCAATGGATTGTGTCATCGCTGGTGCAGCTCCTCAAGGGGCAAAGATGCCCGAAGTCGGGAGTCCAAACTTATTATTCAACTGCCGTCACTAGCGGTCTCCCGGCCATCCCTTTGTCCAGTCGGACGCTCCGCCGTGGCTTTCTGTTAGCTAACACACAACCGTGATCCGCTGTCGCGTGACTCCCATATTGCACTTTCTGCTCCGCCTGGCTACCATATCCGGGTTCACGCATCTCACCGGTAGGACTGCAAGGTGTTTGATTTTTCGGATCCGGGGTGGCTTCGAGAAGAAGGAAAATCCTGTTGCGACGGAAGCCGCTCCGAGGTAACCCGGCCGGTTGTCCCCTCTCGTTGAAAGACCCACGGAAGTGTCAAACACGATAAAAACTCTAGCCACATCATACTCACTTCTCTTTTTATTATTTTTAACTTTAGGACAACTCGTGAAACGGTGACGACCGGTATATATACACTACCTATATATCATTTACAATACTCAAGGACTCCTCTTCCCTCACAGCAAAACAAGCTCACGTACCAACTTCACATACACACGCCTCATCAAAATGGGGGGTGTTACTTTCATAGAAGGCAAAAATTCGAGCCACCTGCCGGAGTCGCGGGTGCTCATCATCATGACGGGAGGTACAATTTGTATGCAGCCATCTCCTGATGGTCTGGTCCCCATGACTGGGTTCCTCGAAAATGCCATGGCACCTAGACCCTCATTCAACGACAGCTCAGCTCCGAGTAGTAAGAAGATGCCATAAATACAAAGAGAGAATATATGTGTACTAACACGATCTTCCAGTCAAGATCCCCGCTTACAGAAACAAAGTCAAGATCGAGATTGACTCACTCCGCACACCTCCAAGCGCCTACTCCCGGCACATTCGCTATGGCATCCTGGAATTCACACCGCTGCTCGACTCCTCCTCCATCTCCTCGATGGGCTGGACGGAAATCGCCATGACCATCAAGGAAAACTATCACCTCTTTGACGGCTTCGTCGTCCTGCACGGCACGGACTCGCTAGCTTACACCGCCTCGGCCCTCTCCTTCATGATGTCTGACCTCGGCAAGCCAGTAATCCTCACCGGTTCGCAGGCCTCAATCTTTGCTCTACAATCTGACGCAGTCGACAACCTCCTCGGCAGTCTCATCATCGCAGGCACTTTTGTTATTCCAGAAGTGTGTCTCTTCTTCAGCCACACACTCTTCAGGGGCAACAGAACCACCAAAATCTCTGCGTCATCTTTCGAAGCTTTCGACTCCCCAAACTGTGATCCATTGGCCAAAGTCACTTCGCTGGGTGTGGAAGTCAACTGGGGACTTGTTCGACGCCCTACGCGCATAGCAGAGTTCAACATTACCAAGTACCTCGACACCGCTCACGTGGCCAGTTTACGTATCTTCCCCGGAATTAAGCCCGAGATGGTGGATTCGGTGCTTAGGGTGCCCAACCTCAGGGGATTAATCCTTGAGACCTTTGGAATGGGCAACGCGCCCGGAGGAGTGGATGGGAGTCTAACGCGAGTGATTAAAGATGCGGTGGAAAGGGGCATCATCATCGTCAATGTCAGCCAGTGCACGAACGGGTTCGTTAGTCCGTTGTATGCCCCCGGGACGGCACTGGGCCGGGCTGGTGTGGTTTTCGGACATGACTTGACGACAGAGGGTGCTCTGACAAAACTGAGCTACCTGCTTGCGCTTGATAACCCGCGGTTGAGCAACTCGGAGATTTCGGCGCAGATGGCGCATAGTTTGCGTGGCGAGATGACCGAGATGACGCTGCCGAGTTTTAGTCACCCGGCGGGAAGCATTGATTCGGCTGTGGCGAGGTTGACTTCTGCTGGTAGGTGGTCTGCTACTACTACTTCCATTTACTAAATTTGTTTTTGGGCCGGTCATATTGCAACATGACTCGGTGCCATTTTCGTTGTTGTCTTCCTTTTGTCTAGATTTACAAATGTGGGAGAGACATATGCTTATACATTTTTAATTTTGTATCAATATAGAATCAGCATTCACAGCCCTCGGATACGCAATCCGCAAAGGCGAGCTGCGCACAGTGCGCGAGATACTCGAGGGCGACGAGTTCAACCACCAGCTGCTCAAGAAGGCAGACTACGCCGGCAACACGGCGGTACACCTCGCCGCCGTTGGGACGCAGCCCGAAATCATGCGCGAAATTCTCATGAGGGGCGCCAGCGTGCACGCCAGGAACTTGGCTAACAACACGCCGCTCTACCTGGCTGAGAAGGCGGGCAACGTTGAATGCGTCAAGCTGCTTAAGGAGGCTGGGGCGCACCTGTGGCTCGACAACGAGGGGAGCGTCTTGGCCCCGAGCGGAAGCGCGAGCAGGCGGGTGTCGACTGGCGGTAGCAACAGCAGAAGCCACAGCAGAAGGACATCAGAGTATGGCGATGAGGTGGGCTCGAGGAGCAGCGACTTTCTCCGGGTGAGCGGGATGGCAGAATCGAACTCGGAGCATGGTCGTGTTGTTGTGAATGGGAAGGCCCAGAGCGGGTCTTCGAGGGAGTCGTCACGGGCACGGCCTCCGTTGACTGCCGAACATGGCAAGATCGTTGGTTGATTTTTCTGTTGGATACATGGCATTGCCATGTGGTGGGAGCTTATTGGTAAACTTCTTCAGACGGGTTTGTGGATCTGGTGAGGTGAGTGGTTTACTTCGGGCTTGAAGCGGATGTCTTTTTGCGGGTATTTCCTTGCGAGCTAGAAAAAGTTAAAATGATCTTCTATTTTGGGTGGTAACGACGGGTAACAATAGTTTCGACTTGGCTGGGTGTGTTGGCTGCAGGTTGATATTAGGCAGGCTGGGTTGGGCCTCGTTTTTTGGCCTCGAAACCAAGGAGATATTGATATCAAGACATGTCCCTACATTGAGGTACTTGAGAATTTTTGGAAGTAAGTTTGAGAAAATATTAGAAAAGGAAGAAGAACCGAGATGGGGGCTATCTTGAAAAACGCTTGTTTACATACGTGTCAGTGTCAAGTTGGGGGCAGCTATCTAGAGCGGCCGCCTGGTGTTTCGACGATCCCGCAGTGTCTCCTAGATTGGCGAAGGTGCTTGTTATTGTGCTCTCGTGTCTTCATTGGTGAAGGGTATACCCGTGGTGGATGATGCTACATGGGGTTCAAAAGTTATCTAGCCGTACCCGTCCCGCTGGAACCGATGATGATTCGGCGTCCAAGCACCCCCTCTTGGCAAACAGGTCAAGTTAACGGGTCCCCGAGTGCTCCTAGGAAATGTCATTGGTTTCTTCCTCTTGATGAAAAGTGCAGAATAACTAGCTGGGATGCAGGGTATGCCTCGAAGCTCCCCTTTTAGGCTGACACCTTTTTGGCATGAATTCGGTAACGATAGTGCCTAAGGGGCAATAATCATCGGCTTGGGATTTGGAAAGAGCCTCAACGGCGGAATGATCGACGGGCTGAGGGACAAGCCGCTTCCCTCTGACTTCCGTCGTAAACCGGACAAGGTCCAATGAACAGAGTGCAAAATGAAGAAATTCGGTGAGTGTCAAACTCTTCAGGGAGCTTAGCTGCATGGACGAGATCTCACCTGAGGTACACCTGCCCGTTATGTATCACACCCGGCTGCAGGAACTCAGGTCGGCCCGGATAAAGCTTTGACCCCACACACAAGCTGAACAGAAACCGCTCACAGTTTATGCAGAAATGATGTCTTGCATAGTACCTGGAGTCCTGACCCAGGACTAGGGCGTGGTGGCTTGCGGCACAGGCATCAAATGCGGTTCTGCATTTGGTAACCACTCCTCATAAGCTTCTTGGATATCGAGGCTCAACAAGACATTGAACTCACCATATTCACCAGGCTGAGATTCGTTCGCTTTGATTGGCTCATAAGGTTCAAGTGCCCATTTTGCAAATATGCTTACATACGGTATGACACGCCGATTTTTCTTGATCGGTATGGCAACCGGGAGTGTGTACCGAACGCGACGTTACTGACGACAGCGACACGTCCGGTGTTTGCCGTGGCTTCGTACTGGGTGCATATCATTTATCGGGCACCATTGTGGATGTCTCCCACACTCTCGGACTATGTGCGAGTATTCAGGTTATTTCTAGGTGTTGGTTGGAGCTTGCAGCCCGATTGTCTTACTTGGTAGAGGCACTAATGAATTGCGGTGAAGTTCCACCGCGCAATAAAAGAACAGTACGGCTTGTGTCGGTCGCGATTTAATGTCGCGAGTTCATGATCGTGCCCAATTCATTGGATCAAGAGGTTGGTGTTGTTGGAGAGGACTGTTGGCCGCTTTTCGTCGCCTACGCTATCTCCTTACTGCACAGGCAATGGTGGGCCGCCTGCAGAGCCAGCCTATGAGAAATACCTCGCCATCCCCTTGGATACCTAAGACCACCGGTGGTCGGATGGTCTAATTAACCTTCCATTCTCTTCTGGCGCACCGCCATCCAGGTCTAGGCCGGGATTCACGTCCCCGGGTCGCTCGCCTGGCCGTGGGCACCACAACGCATTCCATGTGTTATTTGTTGTTTTTCAACTTCTTGACCACTCCATGCCCGCCTGCCTACGATCAAAATTTGTTTGTTTGTTGTTGTGTTGTCGTTGTTGCTGCTGTTGTTGGCTACGTCTGGTAGACAAAGGCATGAATAGGCTAGTAGGCAGACGCAGGTGACCACAAGGGGATAGGGAGAGACAAATACAACCTTGAACACCTCAGCGACAGCGGCAAAGTTCATGTACCCGACAATACGGTTTGTTTCCCACGTCTTAGAGAAAAGAACGCTGTTTAGCGTCGGCTAAGGTAGTATGGCTCGCACGGCAGTCGACTGCTGTTGGGCCTTTCTGCTGTTGGCTCCCGTTGTCCGTGTGTAATGAAGACTTAGGCCCAGCACAATGGTTCCCTTGTCACTCTCGCCGTTTGTTTGCCACGAATATGGCTGTGAATAAACACTGAGGTGTCTTAGTGAAGGGAGCCTGGGGACTAAGGGACAATTGATACTATGCCAGGCAATAACAAGGCTGACGCACACGCAGGCACTCATTTACCTACAGTCTGTGAGCCTCCTCTTAAAGGGCGAGCCTCGGCGACAGCTATAATAAAGCCCTCTCCCCCCCCGCAAGATTATTATCTGTGCTCTCCAGCTGCTAGTTCCTTGCAACACCAGACAGTCGTGGCCAACATCACCCCTTCTTCTGCTGACACCCATCGAATCCTTCAGCTGAACGTTGGTTGACTCCAGACTATCTCTCAACATCCTCAACAACGTCAAACACAGCCGACATGGACTTTACCAATCTTATTAGGGATGCCCTTCCTACATTTGCTGCGAATGTCACCCATCATGGCAGGAATAGTTCTTCGACACACAATATTATGGAGACGCTCTCGCCGCTCTTTGGAACTCAGTTTAACCCTCTCCTGAAGTTATTTATGCTCTTCTACGACCTGGCTGGCACTCGCTTAACTCGCTTTGGCCTCGACCCAGCCTTTATCTTGACTGCCATCGGATTTCTATGGGCTGTCAACAGAATATGGGTGCAGGTATACCTGGCAATTTGTGGAGCGATCCGCCTGTATTTCATGTCCAACATTCAAATCAGCGGTAACGACGAGATATTTCTACACATGATGAAGTATTTGTCCTCGCAGCCATCCATGGTTAACTCTAGATTCCTCACGGCAGAAACATGGACCAGATCGGCATGGGAAGATGTCGACGAGTCTGACCTCCTGACCACAAAAATATCAGCTGATGGTTCAGGAATATTCCTCAACTTCTCTAATCAGGAAGCTAAAGCACCTCCCCGTTTCACACCAGCTCTCGGGTCACACAGCTTCTGGTTTCAAGGCAGGTGGTTCAGGCTCCACAGGAAGCAGGAGACTTTCTATGACGAGGCGAGCGCCAACAGGGGCGGCGCTCAGTTCAAAGACAAGGAAACAATCGTTCTATCTTGCTACGGCCGCTCACCCAAGCCTATCAAGGCACTTCTTCAGCACGCAAAGGAGCAGTATTATGCGGATCACAACGCCAAGACCATCGTCAAACGTCCAGGCACGCAGAACATGCGTCGCTATGGTGGTTGGCACGGCTGGCAGACCGTCGCTAATCGCCCGGTCCGTCCCATGAAAACCGTTGTTCTTGACGCGAAGCAAAAGATTCAGGTGCTCTCCGATATGAATGAGTATCTGCACCCAGCCACGCCAAAGTGGTACGCCAACCGAGGTATCCCCCTCCGTCGAGGATTCCTCTTCCACGGCCCTCCAGGTACAGGCAAGACCTCTCTCTCCTTCGCCCTCGCTGGAGTCTTTGGCCTCGACATCTATGTCATATCCCTCTTGGACCCTTCCCTCACAGAAGAGGATCTCTCCTCCCTCTTCAACAGCCTCCCTCGGCGCTGCGTAGTCCTCCTCGAAGATATCGATACCGCCGGCCTGGCTCGTCCCCCTGTTCCCCCTGAGACCGATATAACTTCCAGTGCAACTACCACAAAAGACGAAAAACCCGACACCACCACAGCCAGCAAAGACAAAACCGAAGACCTAAAACCCAAGAAAGAATGGCAAATCTCCGACCTAGCCCGCGAACTCAGACGACAAGTCTCCCACGCCCATCACCCTTCCTCCTACTACGCTGCCGGCGGCAGCGCCGGTGGGGAACACTCCGAGAAGAAAGGAATCTCCCTCTCCGGTTTACTCAATGCAATCGACGGCGTAGCCTCCCACGAGGGTCGCGTACTGATCATGACCACCAACAAACCAGAGAACCTCGACGCAGCACTTATCCGTCCCGGTCGTGTGGACTTGCAAGTAGCCTTCACGAACGCAACGCAAGAGCAAGCCCGGGAATTGTTTGAGAGGATGTATGAATATGATTTCCACGCTGCCGCTCCGCCTCCACCTTCTACTACTACTACCACTAGACCCGTCTCTCAGTCTTCGTCCCCCGTCTCGTCTAAACTCGATGAAGATAAGTCGTCGGACAAGTCAGACATCTCTACAGCTACTACCGCAATCGAACAAGATGACCCAACACTATCGCTGTCACTGCTTACCTCTGACAATGAGGAAGAGAGAACAACAACCGCAAAGGAGATATCAGAAATAGCAGCCCAATTCGCGGCCAGGATCCCCGCGGGGTTGTTTTCCCCCGCTGAAATTCAAGGATTCTTGCTCAAGAGGAAGAAGACGCCGAGAAAAGCACTTGAAGAGGTGGGAACGTGGGTTGAGGCTATGGTTGAGCAAAAGAGGAGCGGAGGGAGAGTGTTGGCTGTTCAGTAATAGGGGCTTTTTATTGCCCTTTCTCATCTGTGCGAAGCCAGTGGGAGAGGTCTTGAGATATTGATAGGGAAGGCTTAACGAGAGATTTGGAAGTATGAGAGACGGATGGATGAATGGACCGACAGTATGGACAGGAGAAGGATTTGGGTTTCAGACGGATTTACTTTGTTATGACTGATCCTTTTCTTCTTTTTATTTCTCTTTTCTTTCTTCTTCTTTTCGCCATCTCAATTGGGGTTGCAAATCACATATTTGGCATGGGCTTGGGAAGGGGTTGGGGTATTGGGGCAATGGGGTTGGGAATTCACGCGTTACCTTTTCAATTTCACTTTTTTACCTGTTTCGGCTTGTTCTTGAGAGCGAAATTTCCACTTTCAACCAGCCACAGGCGCAAATGTGGCCCGTGCTTGCTTAAGTTCAAGGGCACGCATCTGGAATTGCCTACTTTGAGTTAGACCTCTTGCTCTGGAAATAAATGGGATACAGTAGCATTTGGTCGACGCCCTGCTTGACCCTGTGACATTCTGCTTGATGGGAATCTGCATTTCCTGGCTGATGTGGCCCATTGCAACACCTAACACCGACGATCAACTTCTCCGGGTTGAGGTGTTACAGAGTCGGCAGTCCTGCTTGGCCGAAGTGGTGCTGACTTCTGAGCTTCCATGCATCCACCAATGCATGCTGAATATGCATATGTACTACTAATAATAAAGAATGCCCCTGCTGACGAGCTTGGATTGGCTGACGGAAAGATGATTTTGCTTGATTGATGCCTTGAAGGTTGACTTCACCTATGTATACACTTCCATGTCCCGCTATATCTCCAAAGGTATAACTGACAAAGCTGAACCTTGTGCCTCATCCGAGCTTGCTGATTTGTCTGCTCGGGTGTAGGCACCATCGCATTCTGAGATAATGTGATTGTAGCAATAGCACAATAAGTAGCAATTCAATCCCCGCCGGCTGCCTTTCATTCGTAAGGCTCCCGACAGTGCGGATGGGCTGGCGCTGTTTTAGGTAATCTCCAGCGCGTACAACTACGTACTCTTCCCCTGTGTTTCTCCCTCCATCCCAACCAGGCAGTCCCGTCCCGGTGTTTGGTGTGGTCCCGTCCGTCGCCAGGCGCCAAATCCACAGCTAGACTACCTATGTATGTACCTACCAAGACTGGAACTTCCATGCATGTCACCATCTCCAGCGGAAGCATCCTGCCAGTTTGATTGATGAAAAAAACAAGCTAGCTATTTCCAGGTTGAGAAATACTGTATTCGATCCTTAAAACATATCAAATTCTTTACATACATTGGAGATTCAGGACCTAGTATTTTGACTACTGCGCAAGGCAGGGGACGGGACGGGGATCCGCGCGCGACCTGCGAGCCCCGCAAAAACACCTACCTACCACCTGGAACGTCAGCCCAAAGCATCCATTTCCCAAACCCACCACCCCCAGCAGCATCGCAACCACGGCGAGCATCATAACTTACGGGCGGTCCACGAAACATCCATAATTCTATTTGCGAATGTGGCACAGCGTCCAAAGATTTACCGACATATTTGCTGCTGCTGCCAATTCCTTCGCGACATCCATCTGACACAATAGACCCAGAGACAGAAGCTACTGCCACTGGTCACTGTCAACTGTCGTCTGTCGCTGGACAGTCCAGTGTTGCTGGCGCCCACCGTCTCCAACGAGAACCGAGCGTCGTCAATCACCGTGCCTTGGTCTTCTCCGGACAAGACCCGGCACCCATTCTACCTCTCAACTGCGCCGCTTTCGCCCCGCCATTGGTAACAGCTGTGCCTCGACCAGCCGTAGAGATCACCCGCCGCCCAGCACTCACAAGACCGTCTTCCCGGGCGCGCCCTGTTGAACCTCTACACATCTCTTGACCGTTGCGTCGCCGACTGCTTGCATGCACAAGCTGCCACCGTCCCCCAGCAATCGATCGCGAGCAGAACTACACTCGATGAGACTTGGAAGCGGATACGCATTCTGATTTGTGCGTTCACTGGTCATTCGAGAATATCATTGTCAACGTAACTTGGTTCCCCTGTCAGGGTCGAGTTGGGCGTCTCTAACCGCCCCACAGACGAGAAGCTGTTGTCTTCAAAGATGAAGCGCTTCAGCCAGAGAGTCGTGAGTCCCGTCCCGCATTCCCCTGACTACTTCCCCGTAAAAGGGCCGTCCACGGTGTATCGTGCCGCCACTGACGTGAACGGTTATTTTAGCTCTCGCGGGGCAAAGACAGGGACTCAAGCAAGTCCAAGAAGAATAAGGATTCCAAGGACGGAACAGCCTCGCCGGCAAGAGACTCAACCCAGTCACCCGTGCTCACCCCTTCCTCGTCGACTTCGACTTTAAATGATCCTCGGAACAAGCCGCTTCCGCCCAACAACGGCGCCCTAGACGATCATGGAAATGCCGCTCTAGGTGCCCAAGCTGGCGCCGGACCAAACTCCGGCTTGCCGGATCGTTTTGGCGGCCCGGGAGGACTGCAGCAGGGGGCTAATGGCGGCAGCAATCCTGTTAGGCACGGGACTCTTCCTCCAACTGTCATAATCAGTCCCAGTGCTCCGGTAAGTCGGAACGACATCTTTTGCCAACCAATACATTGCGTCGACACTTACTGACACGCTCCTCCTCTAGCATGTACCTCCGCCCGGTGCAGCCGAGACAATGCCCCACGATCTTGCCCCTCCGAAAGCCGGACAGAAGTCTTTGATGTTCGATCGATTGCATCAGGGTCCGAAGGATGTCCTTGAAGGTCCCAAGACGCCCAGACGGCAGCATTCATCACGGTTTGACATTTCGGCGCATCGCGAGCTGGAGAAGCTTCCCGGCTTCCATGAAGTCCCTCCTCAGCGACGTGAGGACCTCTTCATGAAGAAGATTGACCAATGCAATGTCATCTTCGATTTCAATGATGCCAGCGCCGATATGAAGTCAAAGGAGATCAAGCGCTTGGCCCTCCATGAGCTCCTCGACTACGTGGCCAACAATAGACAGGTTATCACGGAGCCCATGTACCCAGTGGTGGTCGGCATGTTTGCCAAGAACCTCTTCCGCCCCATTCCACCTCCTCTAAACCCCCAGGGTGAGGCGTTTGACCCCGAGGAAGATGAGCCAGTCTTGGAAGTGGCCTGGCCCCATATTCAGGTCGTGTACGAGTTCTTCCTGCGTTTTATTGAAAGCCAGGACTTCAACACCAACATTGCCAAGGCATTCATCGATCATGGCTTTGTTCTCTCGCTCCTTGAGCTGTTCGATTCCGAGGATCCCAGGGAACGCGACTTCCTGAAAACCACTTTGCATCGCATTTACGGCAAATTCCTCAATCTTAGATCATTCATTCGCCGCTCCATCAATAACGTCTTCTTCCAGTTCACATATGAGACGGAGCGTTTCAATGGAATAGCCGAGTTGCTGGAGATTCTTGGGTCCATTATCAATGGTTTCGCTCTGCCCCTCAAGGAGGAACACAAGCTCTTCCTTACAAGAGTCTTGATACCCCTTCACAAGGTTAAGAGTCTGAGCATGTACCACCCTCAGCTTGCCTACTGCATTGTACAATTCCTTGAGAAGGATGCTTCCTTGACAGAAGAAGTGGTTCTTGGGTTGCTGCGGTACTGGCCCAAGGTCAATAGTACCAAGGAGGTTATGTTCCTCAACGAGGTTGAAGACATCTTTGAGGTCATGGATCCGGCTGAGTTCGCCAAGGTACAAGAGCCGCTCTTCCATCAACTGGCCAAGTCAGTCGCCAGTCCCCATTTCCAAGTTGCTGAAAGGGCACTCTATTTCTGGAACAACGAATATTTCTGCAACCTCGTGAGCGACAACGTTGAGATTATCCTCCCCATCATGTTTGCCCCCCTATACGAGAATTCCAAGGGACATTGGAACAGGTTTGCATTGCGAATTGATCATCATTGAGAACTGATCGCTAACCGCCAGCAGGACAATTCACGGCATGGTATATAATGCGATGAAGCTCTTTATGGAGATCAACCCTCAACTTTTTGACGACTGCTCCCATGAGTACACCGAACAACAGAACAGCGCTGCTTCAAGGGAAGCTCTCCGTGAAAGGAAATGGGCTGCTATTACTGAGTTAGCCAACCAGAGAAAGCTGGCGAATGGGTCTGCCGCCACTTCTAGTGCGCCGGCCGGGCGTGCCGCTGTCGCGATGCCGCGACTTGAGGAGGTAGATGCCACCGAGGACAACCAGAAGAGACTAGACTCGCTGAAGCTGCAGGACAGTGACCGGCGGGAGCGTCGGTCTGCACACGAGAGACAAAATTCAGTCGGCTCGTCTAGGAGCGGCCGATGATCCCCTTTCGGCTCTTGTGTCGCATAGCCTTCGCCCTTTCCAACACAAGTTCACCTTCAGTCATCTACGACCTATAATGACTCGAACTTTATTGCTTAATAGCGCTTACGACACCCGACCCATGCCGCTCATAGCCGATCGACCAAACCTAGTGATTTTGAAAGCATAGCGAAGCCACCCGTCCGTTGACCCTTCAAGCAGCAGCGAGGAAGTCTTATGTTTCGTCAGACGTGTAACTTTGTCTATATGCCGTCGCTCAGAATGGAAAGATGCGAATTTTGTTGTCGATAGACTGCTATTTGGGACTGGTGTGGAGATAGGTTGGTTCGAGGGGAGCGGTGCTTGTCGACTGCCGCTAAAACTTGAGATGGTAGTAGGAGTTTCAGACAGTTTTCGGTCTTTCGGTTTCAACTACACCTCAGCTACAGTGATGACTCTTTTACACTACCCGAATCTCAGAGACCCTTCTTGTTTTTGTCCTTCAACTTTCTTCTCAACAAGCGTTCGTGTGCACAGGTGGGATAAATCAGGACTCGTGCGGAAAACTCGACCGAACAATGGGTGCCAGGGAGGTGGAAATAACAGGAAAAGGGGCGATAGAACGCGAGGAATTTATGATATTGACGGATTTGGTTTAAGGAGAGGGAAGGGAAGGTGAAGGATTCGGACTTCGGAATGAGGGGAGCGAAGATGGGAGTTGTTACACACACACATGTTGGGGATTTTTGTTTGTTCTGGGGGTTCTTTTTTCTGTTTCTGTTTGTTTTTAACTTCTCGAAACGTTTTATTCTTAAAGAGACGGAACCACTACCACTTGTTCATTTCCTTCGTTCTTCTTTCGAGGATTCTATTCCTTTTTTTTTTTCGGTATGTTTTCTCTCAATTGAAAACTACTCTCTATAGCGGGCCCTTTTTAAAATTTTACCAAATGAATATGGCATGGCTTTCAAATTATGTGTGTTTCTGTTTTTTTTCTCTTTTCTATATCCTTTCTCATTCTCTTGATCTCTGTGCTAAATACTGAGCGTATGATATGTGTGTGTATGCTTGTGTGTTTGTGCTTTGCTTGGTTGTGTTGTGTTGGTGATTAGTAAGTAACTTTAGCTATTATTCTTCTTTCTATTTTCATCTGGGTCTTTTCAACATAGACGAGGAAACTTACCTATTGTAGATTTCTGTGGGATAACGAGCTGGTTCCTTAGTGTGATAAAAATAAAGTATGTAAGTTTAGGATTAGTAGGAAAGTAGTAGCTTGAAATCAAGTTGGAGCTAATAGGAAAGAGAATGCAACAAAAATAACCAGGTGTGCGAAGTGATGAGTGTTGAGTTGTACATTCTAGATAATTCTTATTCTGATCTGCAAGAAGGATAAAACACCATCTCGAGAGGTTATTTCAATCTGTTATGGATCTTCTTGATCTTCCAGGAACCATTACAATGCGTAGCTATAAAACCACCCTCGTTCGGCCTCTGCATCCAAATACCACGTAGTTATGGAATACTCTCTGCGTTGAGGCCAGCTATGTATACCTAGACCCTATAGAAGAGAAGAAGTGTATGTCAAACAATAACCAATCCATTTTACCATCTCGAACCCCTCCCATACCCACCTCTCGGGTTCCCACGATATCCACCACCATTCCCTCCACGTCCCTGGTTGTAAGGTTTGTTCTGATAATGACCAGGCGGTGGTGGAGGTGGCTGTTGAGACTGATATGGATTCTGTGAATGATGGGGTGGAGGGGCCCAATTACCTCCAAAGTGAGGAGATGGAGGGACAACGCCGCCGCCAGGTGGGAAGAAAGATGGCGGTGGTTGCTGTTGTTGTTGACCAAGTCCCATCAAGGGAGGAGGCGGTGGAACTACCCATTGGCCTCCAAAGTTGGAAGGAGGCGGTGGTGGGACAGGGAACCCTCCTGGAAAGTTGGGCATTTGAGAAGGAGAATATCCCATTGATAGGGGAGGAGGTGGCGGTGGCTGCTGAGGCAAGTGAGCGCCATGCGAAAATGGGTTGCTATTCATCTGCTTCTGATTATTATTAAAATCCCGACCAGGTCGTGATCGAGACCGGCTTCGAGATCGTGCCGGTGAGTAGCTTGGGCTTTTTGGCTCGTATCTAGAGCTGTCGCTGTCGCTTCTGCTGCGGCGTCTCTTTGCTCCGCTGTGGGATCCTGACCGAGAAAGTGAGCGACTTCGACTATCATCGGTTCTGTACTTGCGTCGGCTCGTGCGTGAAAGCTCACTACGGCTCCGATCGCGGCTTCGCTCCGAGCTCAGACTGCGAGATCGACTCTGGTTGCGACTTCCACTTTTCCTGGAACCGCGAGGTGATTTTGAGAAGCGTTGGCGCTTGAAGGCAGGACGGCTCGAGCTTCTGCTTGAAACACCACTGTGATATCGACGGCGGGGGCTGCGGGATCTGCTTTCCGAACGGCTGTAGGAGCGTGTCGAGCGACTTCTTCCGCGTCTACCCTCGTCATTATTTGAAAGTCCCCCATTTCTTTTGCGTGACTTCATCTTCTCGCAAAAGGCACGGGACCAGCCATAGTATGTCTCCCCGCCTATTATTTCCCCGGTTATCTCATCAATCTCGATAACCTCACCCATCTGGCCGACATCATGGGGAGCTTTATCGTGGTCTGTGTCCTTGTAGTATATTCTATCCACATCGGCGAGGAGCTTCTTGACGGCGTCTGCAAGGCCTTTCTCCGCTGGCCCTTTTGCTAGCACCAGAGGCTTAATCATCGACGTATTCATTGGTCGAATTGAATTGGGTTCCATGACTGAAAGCCAGTTACCAGCAGGCAAATCGTACCAAGGAATTGATGGGTCCCCATGCATTGCAGGAAGCAAGAAAGGCTCAGACTTAGCTGCTCTTGCTACTGTATCAGTAGAATTGTCGACCTGAGCGTCCTTCGAATCTTGGTCCTCAGAAGCTGGGGTTTCAATCGCGGCATTGAGGTCTCGAATGTGGCCTGGACTGAAGTACTGGTTTTCTTCCCACAAAGCAATCAAGTCTTGAATTTTTCGGATATGCTTTGGGGAATTTCTGAAAGATGCAGCGCTTCTAATGAGAGCTGGAAGGGCGGGCTCTAGCTTCTGTGCGAAATCCGTATCTCGGTTTCGATACTTGGCATGATAGAGCATGTCGTTCAAGACATACAACAGGTGTAGTCGTCGTCGTTTAGCCGACGGCACGCGGCCCTTGCGAGTTTTTGTAGACACATCCTTCTCTCCTCCAAACGACCTCGAGAGAGAGACCAGGTATTTGCAGAAGGGAGCGACACGAGCAGACGATGGGACCAGGTTGCTGAGGGCCCATTGCTTGCATCTCTAATAGTGTTGCCGCGCGGCTTAGCCATCGGGTCTCACACAGCGTAAAGCATCTAACGGATAAAGCGTATAATCAAACCTGGACATTAATGGGCGAACACTCGGCGACGGTCGAGTTGAGCAGATCGAGCATCGACTCGATGTCGCTGCGAGAACATGCTGTGGGGTCGGCACGAAACAATGCTCCGGTGAGGGCGGCTTTCGCGACAGTCAATTCTGCCGATACCGATGCCATCTTTGCGAATGACTGCAACAGTGTGCTGCGTTGCTGATGTTGAAGGGGGGAAAATGAATGAATTGATCAAATCATCGAGATGCGCTGGTTGACGGAGAATTCCAGTTTCGGATGTTTTTGGGGTACAGCAGTTCAAGTTGTGCCAAGTCTATCAACCCCTGCAAGGCGCGGTTACAGGGGCTTGCAGCTGGGAGCTTCCCGCAACGCGGAGGAGGGGCGGCCCCGCAGTTCATGAGATACTTCCAGTGTGGAAGTTCCCTCCAGCAGACAGCTCTTGAACCTACTTACCTAGGTAGGTACTATAATCATTCTAGTTTCATTACAGTATTCATAGCTGGCGCTGCAGCCACTTTTTAGCCAACTCACTGGTTCACTGAACTACTGGAGTTGCCCTGGAAGCTCTCTGATCACTTCATCATCACGTTCATCGATAATTGCAGACCCCCGGGGAAAAGAAGGAGATTCAACAAGCGTCATTTTCATCGAGGGGCGATTTCATGAAGCCCCTTTCCTTTTGATCCTGTCACACTCAGGAGATCTGCCGTATCATACAGTTTAGAAGGATGAAGCTTCCAGACCAGGTTGGCTTCCGAATTTTGCCGAATCCACCACCAGGCTATCCACGACTCATGCCTGTCGGAAGAGCCATCCCGCCGTTTTGTCCCGCTATTCTTCTCGCGGGTTTTGTTGGATTCTTCAGGAAAACCGATCTCCTTTCGGGCTTCTGAACGGTTGGCTTGCCTCGTACTTGCTCTTCTCGAATACTCGCTCAGTCTCGGTGGCGGGTGCGTGCCTCGTGGGCGCCGGGTCGTTACCAGTCTCCTGACTGGGCGAACCTGCTGAGTCCGTTCTTGCTGGGCCCCCATTCACCCCGGCGGAACCGCCCATAGCTGATGAGTTGAGAGGCCGGGTGGGAACATTCTCGGAGTACTCGAGGGATTCAACCATGCTCTTCTTCTTCCTCTGCTCCTCCATGCGGGACATCCTGTTGGCATTGATATCCTTTTTCGCGAAGTAGTATGCCGCGCCGCCGGCTGTAAATACGGTGGGCAAGCCTTATTAGCGAATCTTCGTCGTAATTGGGGTTTGAACGATGCGAGCGGTTCCTATCCATTAGATCACGGGTTTGCCATACCGATACACAGGGAGCCCCAGCCCGCCCTGTCATGATATAGATTAGCATATACTGAGATACACTGGTCGCATTGTAAGCACAGGCGGGCTTTCTACCAGAAGGATTTGACCTGTCACGCAAAAAAATGTGAGCGATGAGCCGGCGACGTCATACCCTGTATTCTCTTGACAGGATCTGGAATTCTACCACTTACGGTGTTCATGTTGAGAAAGTCTGAGGCAGGATAGGCGTGGACGAGTATAACGAGAAATATTAAAGGTTTGCTTTGTTTTTAAGGCAAATGGCTTGTAAGTTTCACTCTGGTCTTGAAGACTTTATCGTGTTCCGTCAACTTCCTGAGAATCGGGTGATGTGCACGATAAGAGGCTAACTCGAGCCGACTGATTGTGAGTGGTCGACGGTGGTCTCGGCCTTTTCAGTGGAGGGCCAAGGTTCCCGCTTCCGTTCCCGACTAGCTGACTTTCAACGGCCCAGGGGAAGAGGAAGCTCAGACCACGTTTACCTCACCATTGCACATTGAGCTTTGAAACAAACTCGGCATTGTACCTGGGCCCTCAATTTGGTTCGGTAGAAACGCTGAGGTAAGAGGGTTTTGGATTGAAGGTTCTGATAAATGGTAGTTATTTCAAGATCAACAGGCCGGAACCTGTGAAAACCACAATTTCTTGTCTCAGATTCGTTGCGTCTTGCTTCTTCTTCACCCTCATCACAATTCTCCCAGGAGTGTAGAGTGTCTGTACCTGAGGTGGTGCCAAGAAACCAGAAGAAGTTTGCATGAAGGAAATGCAGCCCGCGGTCCTGAACTTTTACAACGTGATAACTGAAAGAGCGGCAAATGGTTGGCGGGTTTCTGGAAACAACCTGGAACCAGGAAACAATCCAAGAGAAATATTTCATCGAAACCCAAAATTAGCTGTCATTCTACAAGGCCGGCCTGGCTAGCCGACCGGTGTCTCAGCGTCGTTGTCCTAGGGCGACCGCTTTTGCTTTCTGTTCGTCCGACCTTTTGCTGCTGGTGGAGTGTGGTTGGTCGCTGCTTTCGGCAGCCCCCCAGACAGCCCAGAAGGGGTTTCCAAGGTTCCAAGGTTCTTCTAAGTGCGTGTGGGGCATGTGGTCCATTGGAAACTTCGGATCGCCAGCGAACGCGCCTCGCATCTGTGAATGTATGTATGTATTCTGTACCCGTTCCCGTCCTGGTAGTCGTACACTGCGTTCCGTATAAGCCACCGACGGGTGATCTCCACCCTCGACCACCACTGAGCACTCAGCAACCAACACCGCCCCAACTCCAAAAGCAAAGACTCGAGCCCAAGTCAAGGAGCCCCTCACCCGCGGTGCCGGTTTTCGTCAAAGCCGAGAAGTAGAAACAACATACCTGCATCTCCCATCCCTCTCTTGTACCGCGCACGAAGGCCACCTCACCGCTCGCTCAGTTGCCGACTGCAAATGCAGGATCCCGCAGTGGCCACACATTCGCTTTCTAGTTCCGTTGTCAAAGCAAAGGTTGGAGGAGGAAGAGCACGCCCATGACCTCAGGCAGTTGCTGGATGAGGGTTGATATGTGATATGGGCATCATACGTCAGAACAATTTGCTGTTTGCGAACCGCCATCACCATGGATTCTCCGCCCAAAAAAGAAGGCCCTGATGGCACTTCGATTGTGAGAACGCGCTTCTTCACCCCCGAAACACCCACGCGCACGCAGGCTAACGTAACTGTATTTTCTATCACAGAGACCAGTCTCCTCATTATTGGCCAAGTTCGAGGGCTTAAACTTGAACAAGCCTTCTGGCGAAACCTCGACCGCTACCTCGACTCGAACGTCGTCTCCCGCTCCATCGGCGCCGGCGCCGGCAGCCAAGCCCGGACGTTTGCGAGATGCGAGCCCTTCGTCAAAACGCGATACTCCTCCTGCGCCAGCCCCTGGCCCTCCCCCAGTTCCAGCAATGCGCCCAAAAGAGAAACTGGCCATTGCGAATTTGCAGCCCCCGACCCCGGGCGGGAGTGCTGCGCCCTCGCCGACTCGATCAGCACCTCCGCCGATTGCTCTCAGGCCTACGCTTCCGCCGTCGCTTACGGTTGAGCCTCCCCACTCGCCGCCAAAAAGGAGTACGGCTGGCGTTCCCACAGGCGATCGTCCTGCTTTTGTGAGCGCGGATGCTCTGGTGGCTCCCTCGTCACCTGCATCGGCGGTGAAACATTTTAAGACGCCCAGTCGCCCACATACACCTGCTGTTGAACCGCGGAAATCTCCCCGCCTGGCTCCGGCGCAACCCCCATCGCCTCCCCCTCCGAGAAAATCAGTAGAACTGAGGCGGGAACGAGAGCTTGGGCACCGGCCAATTCCTCCTCCAATAAACAGAGCCGAGAAGCCAGTTATGGGGCCGGCCCGGTTCTCTCTATTTGAGCAGCCTAGCCAAACGAGTCCCAGCCAAGACAGCCAGCCGATCGAGATAAAAAAACGGCCCAGCCCAAAGGTTTCACCGTTTAGCAGTCCGCCGAGCAGTAGAGGGACTCCGGACGAGGAAGATACGCCGCCTACGCTGCCCACACGACCAAGACCTCAGCAGGTACCGCAATCCCCCGCTCCGCACGTCGGCATACAAAGAGCAAAGACGTTCCACGTAGGCTTTGAACCACCACCAGTTCATCACACCTTGCGGAGGGGAAGGGAGGAGCCTCTCTCGCCGCAGATCACGGGCGAATCACGGCCCGCACTTCCTACGCGACCATTGAGCATCATAGAATCAGTTCGTGCGGCAAACTCTATTTCAGCGCCACCGCCACGGCCGCCACGGCCTGGGGTAACTACAAATCTAGTAGCTCCTATCCAGCAAAAACGAGTGACTTCAACACCAACGGCACAGGCACCACCCCCTATTCCTAGGCTCAATGGTAGGTCCATGACCGTGGCAGATAGGGGACCAGGCAGGATCGCAAATGATACCTGGGTGCCACCTAGCGCCTCTACTCCAGTTGACCATCGCTCGGTAGATACTGAGATGGTGAGTTCGGCGAGGGTGGACCCAACGCAAACTCTGATGGGCTATCCCGACCCATCACAGATGAACCGAAGCAAGCCGTTCCTGAGCAAGGGGGTACATGAAATTCACACAAAATATGACAGCCGGGTGTTTGATGTCTGCGGAATGCTAGTTTGCACTACTGGCAGCTATACGCGAGCGTGGAGTGTACTGGACGGAGAGTTGGTTATGAGCTTAGGGATGAGCGAAGGAATGAAAGGTTCGGCAGTGATCTTCAAGCCTGGAGAAAGCGTCGATGACGAAAGCAGACGGATCTGGATCGGAACCAACAATGGAGAGCTGTTAGAGGCGGATGTTTACTCTCAAAGCATCGTTGTCAACCGACCCAACGCTCACGGCCGATATGAAATTATCAAGATATACAGACATTTCAACGAACTCTGGACGCTTGACGAGAGCGGGACTCTCCATGTCTGGGGCCCTACCCCCGACGGCAAGAATATTCCTAACTTGGCATACCCCCCAACGCAAAGTTTTCGATTGCCAAAGGGGCACATGTTCTCAATTGTGGTGGGAGATGAGCTATGGCATGCCACTGGCAAAGAAATAAGAGTTTTCCTGCCAACTCTCGATGGCAGAACACAGTTTCAGGTTCTCATACGACCGCTTATCCAAGAAGGTGCTGGCGAGGTTACTTCTGGCACCACACTATCAAACGATCCAGATAAGGTGCTTTTCGGTCATAGTGATGGAAAAGTGAGCATTTACTCGAGGACGAACTACTCCTGCCTCGGGGTGATGAACATTAGCCAGTACAAAATCAACTCGCTCGCTGGAGCCGGGCAGTATTTATGGGCTGGGTACAATACGGGCAAGATTTCGGTTTACGACATGAGCCAGAACCCCTGGACAGTGAAAAAGGACTGGCAAGCTCACGAAAACCCGGTTGTAAAACTGATTGCCGATCATTCAAGTTTCTACAAACTTGACAGGTACCAGGTGGTCTCCCTCGGCGCAGATAATGTTATGCGCACCTGGGATGGTCTCTTACAAGAGGACTGGCTTGCAGCCCAGATGAAGCAGAAGGACGTCAAATACTGTCAATTTGAGCAAATCAAGGGCCTTGTCTTGACGTGGAACGCGGGAGCGTCGACGCCGAACAACCTCAACTACTCGAACGATGACAAAATCTTTCTCGAGAGGCTTCTCCGGAACAGTGACTCGCCTGATATCATCGTTTTTGGTTTCCAGGAGCTAGTGGATCTTGAGGACAAGACAGCCACAGCGAAGCGCTTTCTGAAACCCAAGAAAAAGGAGGGCACAGACCAAGAGCGTATGAGCCATCAGTACCGCAATTGGCTCGAGCACCTCAAACGAAGTTTGGATCAGTATATGGACGGCGAACTGTACCACGTGCTGCATTCGGCACCTCTTGTTGGTCTCTTTACATGCATCTTCGTCAAAGCGGATCTGCTCAGTCGAATTTCCAACCTCAATAGCGCAGAAGTGAAGCGCGGCATGGGTGGCTTACACGGAAACAAGGGCGCCATCGTCGTGCGCTTCAAAGTGGACGACACGTCCTTGTGTTTCATCAACTGTCATCTTGCAGCCGGCCAATCCGGCGCCAACCAGAGACACAACGACATCGCGGCTATCCTAGAGGCATCACTCCTGCCTTCTGAGCGCGACCCGACGGTGCGCTTAGATAGTTTCGTTGGCGGTGGCGACGGAACCATGATATTGGATCATGAACTCTGCCTACTGAATGGTGACCTGAATTATCGCATTGATACCATGAGCCGCGACACGGTCGTGACGGCGGTCAAGTCAGGTAACCTTGCTAAGCTTCTAGAACGAGACCAACTTCTTGTCGCGAGGCGTCGGAATCCCGGGTTCCGGTTGAGGGCTTTCGAAGAGCTCCCGATTACATTTGCGCCTACTTACAAGTACGATGTGGGTACTGATAACTATGACACGAGTGAAAAAAAACGAAGCCCTGCATGGTGCGATCGATTACTATTTCGTTGCGGAAATGGACGCGGACGAATCAAGCAGTTGGACTATCAACGGCATGAGGTGCGCGTGTCGGACCATCGGCCAGTAAGCGGACGGTTCAGATTTGAGGTCAAGAGGATAAAGCCAAAGGAAAGGGCTCGAGCATGGATGGAGTGCCATGAGCAGTGGGAGGATCTCAGGGAGAAGATTTTGAAGGACGAGCAGTAAGTTTTTTGCTCCTTACACCGAACATGCAACGAGAGCCATGGCTGACCAGAGTGTGGTAGATTCCATTATCTGACCAACATCATTGGGTATGACAAAGCGACGGCTCGTGACTTAATTGGCGAGCCGTCTGTAAGATCTTCAAGTCGACATAGGTAATGAGCGATGAAAAGAATATACATTTAGAGCCATCGAAATCGAGACGCATGCTTCGTCATTTTGTTGAAAGAGAGAAAGAGAAAAACGCACAGCGACTGTCGTATACAGGAACGACTTGAAAGGATATAAACATGAAATATTCCCCTTGAGTATTGTTGAAGTTTGGATAAAAAGGCTCAACAAAAGGGGGTAATGAAATACCTAGGTAGAATTGAATGAATGGAATGAGCGGATATCTTTGCATATACGGACCCGATTGATCTCATAGACTAGACTAGTATCTGAGGTGGTTTTGTGGGGTTCCTCGGGTAGGGAAGGCTATGATGTCACCAAAGGCAGGAAGGAGGTCTTTCTCAAGATGTCGAAAGTTTGGGACGATGGCTGGATGACTTGAGGCCTGAATCGAGTTTCCTTTTTTGGAGACCCTCCAGTTCCTTAAATTTTTTTAATTTGACAAATCCCGTCAAAGAAATGGAGATAGGGAAAAGCTAGAAACCGCGAAAGGCCGAGCTCTTGTGACAGATTTATAATCACAGTACCAGCACTTATAAGTTACTGCTGTCAGATACTTGGAAACATACAGACATATCTCACCTTCCAGACTTATAACCTTTACTCTATTTCTATGACATAATTTCAAGTTAAATATAGAAAAGGACTGAATGCACTCCCTCACCCGCACCATCACCCGCAGCATATCCTGGCGACCAGCCGCTACCTTCAGTCTCAACCCCACCCGCTTCTCATCATCGACGGCTCAGTTCAAGATGGCATCCAACCTTTCTAGCGGTGCTGGGACATCGGCATTCAAGATGCACCTCGCACCTGAAAACACTGGGTTATGGGGCGTCAAGCAGACAGATGAGGCAGCAAAGAAAGTGACAGGCCTGTTGCAAGAGGATATGGAGGTATACATAGCTTTCACTCTCTTTCTACCTTCCATTCGATACCAGCTAAGAATTACTGACGACATGCACAGCAACACCACGTCTTCTTCAACAAAGACCACTTCCACAACCACATCCCTCACCACCTCCTGGCGCTCTACGGCACCCATTGCACTTCTTCTTCCTTGTTTCAACAAGCCTACGACAATAACGTCTACTACCAGCGGAAAGCTTTATCCCCCCATACATCTACCTCAAGCTCTTCTCAGTCGAAGGAAGACAACAAACTGTTCATCTCCCCTGACGACCCCTGGCCCTCCTCAGCGAAACAGTACCTAGGTAAAGAAGAGTACTACCCCGATTTCCTTGCCTTCTTCCAGTCCGAACTGGACAAGCACGGCGCACCGCACCTACTGAACAAGTATCTGTTTAATGAACCAGAGGAGATGATGACGAGGCTTTTTGGGGGCGTTTTACATCCCTTGATTCAGTTGATGTATGGTGTTGAGTTCAACCAACCGGCAATCGTAGCTGAGGCTCTGGCGCAAACAGCTGTGCATTCTGACCAGTACCGGGAGTTCTTGCTCCCTGCCGAATCTCGGTCTAGAGAGGGGGGAAGCAAGAAGAAGCCGATGCGTAAGATTATTGACTTGTTGAACGAGATCAAGACAAATGAGAACTTGAGCAAGGCGGCGAGGAACGAAGACTCTCAAAAGATCTTTGATGGGGTGTTGGGCAGAGCGAGAGAGGAGATGCTCGGCTTGGCTGCTAGAGTGCAGATTGGCGCCGAGGAAATTGATGAGAGGACGGCGGAGATGTTTCATGATTGTGTTTACGTGGCAGCCGCTGCGGCTAGGAATGGGGGGACGAAGAGGGGCAAGGTTGATAAGTTTGATTTCTTCTTGATGTGAGTTTTGGCCCTTTAGCCTTCCCCTTCTCCCTCGTTAATGATTACTTCTTGACAAACTTTCCACTTTCACTGAATGAGGGATGGGGAGGAAGGGAGAGTTTAGGGGTTGACTGTTATTTTCTTTAGGCATCATGTCAATTCGTCACCCATTTTCGTCACGATCAACGCCCAAGACTGGATTTCCAAGGAGACGAAAGCTAGAATGTTGGAGTGGAAGATCAGGATGGATCTTCTGCAGTATGCTGCTAGAGGTGTTCCAGAATTAGGAATGGATAAGTTGACGGGGTATAAGCCGAGGGACGAGAAAGAAGGGGAGGGTATTCAAGGTGAGCGATAGCACTTCTCAAATTCCTGTTTGAAATGTCTGCATGCACGGATGTCTGATATGGCAGTTAGACATCATATTCAGGTTGCACAAGTACCCTGATGACGGGCATGCCATCAAGCTTGGTCGTGCTACCGTCATCTGCCGCAATATCTGCAAGAAGTATGAGGAACAAGACAAAGATTGGGTTCAGATCCGGGGAGATGATGTCTGGAAGAAGATCTGTCATCTCATTGTGGACTCCGTTGAAGCACCGGGGGATACCTGGGTTCGCAGTGCTGGTTTTAAGGAAGCCTGGGAGGTATGTTGACTTGACACCTTGAATGCGGATCGATTAACAGTACGGAGTATTAACTGGAGTAACAGTCACTTCCCGATGCAAAACTGTGAAGTGCCCAAGAGAGACACGCTGGCGAACTGTAAGATAGATTTTTTTTGGTTTGCAGAAGTGGTATCAATCAAGTATTTTTTCCGACGCCTTGCCCGAACCTAAACCTAGTCTAACCCAATCCATTCTCCCTCAGTTTCCTCAACATCTTGCTGTAAAATATCATGTAATGCAGTTTCCTTCTTAGATGATGGCAGAGCCTTCATCTTTAGATCTCCGTTTTCACCCCACTCAATCGTGGTCCCGGCGCCGGCAGACTTGTCGGCTGCCTGACCGAGTAGGTAGTCCACTGTATAAACGTTTTCGTCCGCAAGCCGTCTGATCTCGTCCCTCATTTTGGACACAGACCGGGCGACAATCCGAAGCTCCACGTCAACCTTTCCGCGGTTGGCCATAAGCCACGCGCCGTGCTTGTCCACTATCGCCTTGATCCAAAGCATGCAGAACTCAATGTGAGGCGACTGCTCAGTCTGGGCGGCCACGTATCGCAAGAGGCGTGCCACGTACACTGTAGGGAAGTGCTCCACCACTAGCCCAATATCTGTATACGGAATAGCCTGGAACACACGCTGAATCAGACCTGCCTCGTTGAGGCGGAACGCCATGACGAGAGCCTTCAAGTAATCCTTCTCCTGCTGCAAGACTGCAAGTGTTGAAGCGGGAGTGATCTCCATATTCAGGTCGAAAGGATCGAACTGAACAGTGCTATCCAGGCTGTAAATCAACAGACCTTCTGTTGAGGCTGCGCAGAAAGCTGTACCACCTGGTGAAAATGCAACCCCGCTGACCCTAACTTCCGGTCTTCTCCTCCTTGCTGAAGGATCGCCGCGTTTTGAGCCTGGCAGCGACCTGTCTATCCGGTCCTCCAGATCTGACGCCTCACCTTGCTCATCAAGGAGCCCGGTGGGACCGGCCTCAGTCATGAGCTTGCTGTTAAGAAATTCCTGGGTGCCCGAAAGCGCCAAGTTGACACTCACTGTGAACTTCTTGAGAAGAACCATTGTGGTGACGGAGTACAAGCAAATATACTTGCTGTTGCCACCTGCCAAGAGGCAGCTTCCATCCGTGCTGTAACGGATGGTATTAAAGGCCTTAGTTCCCGACACGTTCGCAGCCGTTCTTCGATCCGTGATCCTGCGACCACCGGAAACGTCCCTACGCCCATCAACACCGGAAACTTGCTGAGCCTCTGATACCGACCAGAATGAAAGCTGGCCATCTAACGTAGATATGGCGACTTGCTTAGAGTCTGGTCTGAATGCAATATCCAACACATCAGATTGCAGTTGCAGAGGCTCGCTCGTTTGAGTCCGGTTGAAGATGGACCATATCCTTGCTGTCTTGTCCCAACTGCCGCTGACCAAAAGACCACCATCAGGGGCAAACGCAAGAGAAGATACTGGCCCTTCGTGTCCTGAAAGTCTGTCAAGAAGCTGACCAGTCTGAACGGACCAAATATGAACGTCGAAGGAGTCGATTGAACCTGCCGCAACAACCTCGCCGCTGGGATCGACCGCCATACATGAGAATGACAGTCTGTCAGGTGCTGTGAATGTCCTGAAGTTTCTGTATCTGATCAAATCCCACGCTCTAATGGAACCGTCCAAACTGGCAGTAAAGAGAACGTTGCCCTTCTTTGCAAACTCGCAGGCTGTAATACCACTCGTGTGCTCGGTAAACGTTACTATGCAGAATCCAGACTCGATATCCCACACCTTAATCTTGCCGTCATCAGCCGTCGTGACAATTCTCTGTCCATCTGGAGAGTAAACGAGCGAATTCATGGCGTCAAAATGCCCTTGCTGTTTCAGGATATATGACTCTGACTGCCACTCCCACACTAAAAGTTGTCCCAGTTTTGACGCGCCGAAAGCAAGCCACTCACCACTCTTGTTAATGGTTACGAAGTCGATCTCGTTCTGTGAGATGCTAAGGGTGTGAATCATGTTGAAGTCGGGCATTTCGTAGAGACCGAAGATGCCGTTCGAGAAGCCGGCAACGAGAAGGTTAGACTCGGGGTGGAAAGCGGCGCATCGGAGGGTCGCGGAATTCTGCATAAAATAGTGCTTGTTGACAATCCTCCACTGCATATCTGAGTCGTCTACCATATCATCCTCATCCTGCCCTGATTTTGCAACGTATTGCCAGTCGAAGACAGCACCATCCTTGCTAACGGTGTAGATGGTCTCTTGGTCCTTAGAGAACCAAGCGCCCACCACTCCTTGCCTGTGTCCTGACAGGACGGTGGGCGTGAATCCCTCCTCCGCGTTCAAACTCCATATCCTTGCCGTCAGATCCTTGGAAGCGCTGAGGAAGAATCGTGAATCGCTCGACCATTCGATATGCCGAACATCGTCAAAGTGTTGTGTGTGAGTGTGGTGGCGGACGAACGGCGCGAATTCGAGGTCGCCCTCTGCATTAGAGTCTGGAGTCGAAGGAACATGCCAAACTTCAATTTTCCTCCCTAATCCAACCACGAAATACCGTCCAGAGGGTGAGAAAGAAAGCGCCGTTACTGAAGCTCTAAAGGAAAAGTGATATAATACAACGCGACGTGGGACATTGGTTAGAATCGCCTGGCCATCATCGTCGATCGAGAGAAGGAGGTTGCCCTGAGGATTCAGGCCTAACCTCGCAATGTTCTTTCGGTGAGTAAATGGGAGAGTATATGACTTGTTGTCGACGAGGTTGAAGATGGTGACTCTGTTGCCGACGGGAGAAAAGAGATGGGTACCGTCGGGGCTGAACAGCAGATTGCCCTGGCAATAGACTGTTCCCAGCAAATTGGAAAACTTTAAGATGGTCAGTTAGAATCGCAAAGCTCGAATTGACATGGCTGCATCATCCTACCTTGAAATCTGTCTTCATGGTTGGTTCTAGCCCATTCCCCAACTCAGGATTTTTGAAAGGAAACACTCTGCAGCGCAGCGGCAAGCACTGTAGCAAAGTGATACCGCCAGTGCTCTCCGCCAAAATTTCTCGACAACTTTTTGGCGGGGTCGGCGAATTCTTTCTCCTAACCTCCGATGCGCTTGTTGCGTCTGGGGACTCTGGGTTAAGCTTAGCGAGGGACCCTTGGCACGTCTTGATTGAGCGACTGGGGAAAGTGGAAAGGGGACGCCAATAGACCCACCTAATTTGCGTTCCCGTCGCTCAGGAGCGGGTTCTCTTGCTGGCCCGTGCATCTGTGCTGCATTGGTCTGGAAATTTGACAGCCAAATTCCCCTGAGACCTGAAGCACAAGCAAGCTCCCCAATTCCACCGACCGCCCAGAAACACCATCTCCCATCTCCTTCCACAGCGCGACACCGCTTCACAATTGCACCCGTTGCCGCTGTAGTAACCAATACCTCGACTCCTACAAGACACATTCTCTAATCCGATCTCACATCCACTTCAAAATGGCCCCTGCTGCTGCGGAGAGTGCCTCGCCAATTGGCATTGCCAATCTGCCCAACCAGCGACACAAGATCGTTGCTAAGAGGGGAGCTGCATTCACCATCATGGTCAGCACAACTCCCTATCGCGAACCCAATGAGCTGTTTCTTACCGTTTGACGTTTTTAGGTTGCTGGTGAATCCGGGTTGGGCAAAACTACTTTCATTAACACGCTGTTCTCCACCACCATCAAGAACTATGCCGACCACAAGCGCCGGCACCAGAAGCAGGTCGACAAGACCGTCGAGATCGAAATCACCAAGGCCGAGCTGGAGGAGAAGTTCTTCAAGGGTATGATAGATTGGAAAGGACTGGGTACTTTTCAGACCTAGCTGACATGGTTTCTTTGCCAGTTCGCCTGACTGTTATCGATACCCCTGGGTTTGGCGACTATGTCAACAACAGAGACTCGTGGATGCCCATCATCGAATTCCTCGACGACCAGCACGAATCTTACATGCTCCAGGAGCAACAGCCCCGCCGCCAGGACAAGATCGATCTTCGCGTTCATGCCTGCCTGTACTTCATCCGCCCCACCGGCCACACTCTCAAGCCCCTTGACATCGAGGTCATGAAGCGCCTGTGCTCTCGTGTCAACCTTATCCCAGTTATCGCCAAGGCTGATACTCTCAGCCCCGCAGATTTGGCTAAGTTCAAGGCGAGAGTGAGTAGTACTTGACTTCATAATGATCGGAGGCGTCCATGCTAACACGGATTTCCCCAGATTCGTGCCGTTATCGAAGCCCAGAACATCAAGATCTACCAGCCCCCAATTGAGGAGGACGACGAGGCCGCCGCCCAGCATGCTCGCAGCCTGATGGCCGCCATGCCATTCGCCGTCATTGGCTCAGAGAAGGATGTCAAGACCAACGATGGACGTATTGTCAAGGGCCGCCAATACTCGTGGGGTGTTGCTGAGGTTGAGAATGAGGACCACTGTGATTTCAAGAAGCTCCGGTCGATCCTTATTCGCACCCATATGCTGGATCTCATCCACACCACTGAAGAGTTACACTATGAGGCGTATCGCGCGCAGCAGATGGAGACTCGCAAATTTGGCGAGGCGCGTCCCCGGAAGCTCGACAACCCCAAGTTCAAGGAGGAGGAGGAGGCACTTCGCAAGCGCTTCACCGAGCAGGTCAAGATCGAGGAACAGCGCTTCAGGCAATGGGAGCAGAAGCTCATTGCCGAGCGCGACCGCCTCAACAAGGATCTCGAGCAGACACACGCTCAGATCAAGGCGCTGGAGGGAGATCTTGAGTCGTTGCAGGGCAGTGCCGTCCGCAGCCACGGTCGCCGCTAATAGCAGTACTCCACTCAAGCTTCGGGATGAACCTCTGGGCTCTCACAAGGATCTCCCTGCTTTGGTGTCGGTCTCTCGCCAGCTTCTTCGATATTTGTTATATACCAATGCCCGACAAAACAAACAACAAACGGCAACCCCCCAAGGCGTCCATGGATATATGCCAAGGCGGTACAGAAGTTGTGCGCTGGGGTTAGTAGGAGTTTGGTTGTGACATGGAGAATAACTTGGTGTTTGGCTCGTCCAGTTTTCTCATATTTTTTACTTATTCCCCTGTTTTTTTTCTTTGCAAATCCCTTTCTCAAAATCAACTTTATTCGAAACTACGGCAATGCGGACGGTGACACAACGGAAATGGTGCGCAAAAGTTGGAGAGATAGATAATTTCTTTGCGAGCAACAGGAAAGGGGGAAAGCACACGCGCACATTTTTGAGACCTGATTTTTTGTCGAATTCAGCCAACACACCTCTACCTACTACCCTTTTTCTTTGCTTTTTCTATTTTATTCGACTTAGTCACGATGTAATTTAGCCCGGCCACCAAACCAAAACCTTCATGATACCAGATAATGAGAAAGGCTGCCAATTTTAAAGGAAAAGAGAGGCTCGTTTTAAGCATCGCTCTGAGTATTTGTTTGCGTTTCCTAGGAGACCTTTCACGGACCTCTTTCCTAAGTCGTTGATTTATTGACTGATTCTACACTAAGGGTACTTTCACAGTATGCTTTTAAACCCTATATCCTTATATATTATACTCGCTTTTCCTGCCCTTCTGTGTAAGGAGTTAGAAAGCGGTGTTGCTCTTCTTGATCTTCGTCGATGAAACGGCATCTCAAACGGCATCCATCGTTGCTCTAGTAGTTAATTGTTCATTCTTGTTGCCCAACTTTGATATTTGCAGGAAGGCATCAACGCCGTATCCTTCTAGGCTGTGAAGTGAAAGGCTTCCAGCCCAGTACTCAGCGTACACGCGGCATAGTGGCAATGCCATGCCGAGGCGGAGGTTAGGAGGGCGCTTAGAGAGCGAGGCGAGAGAGCTCGTGAGGTCGGTCCCCTCTAGACCGTTTCCGTTTACACTGCCGTTAGGCGACTGGGTTTCTCCTTCCTCTTCTTTCTCACTATGAGTGTCGTTGAAAGCCGCATGCGGTTCGTCAACCTGCCGCAACTCCTGCATCGTGGCTGCCATCTTAGGCACTTGGGTAAGGTTCGATAAAATTTCCTGGCTTGCTGGACCTTTACTGAATGACCAGAGGTATGGGAGGCTTTCCCTGGGTATGCCACCGCCCTGGTCGGAAATTCGAATGATGACATGCTGGTTACTCTCGCAGACAGTCACTTGGATGGGAGGTGGTTTCTTGTCCGTGCTTTTGCCGTTTCGTCTAAGGTGTTGTTCCGCCACGGATTGGACAGAGTTGCGCAGAAGCTCGCCTACTATATACTGAAGATGAGAAAGGATGTAAGGAAAACTGGCATCGAGGTGGCCATCGATTTGTATCTCTGGGAGGACGACATCAGGGCCGTAAGCCTGCCGGAGGATCTTGAGGACTGCATCGCCGCATTTGGTGATTACGTCCTTGGCTATGCACTTGAGGAATACATGCCCAATGACTTCAGTCTCGGAGAGTCTAGCTCCGGGTGAGAACCAAGGGGCATGGAATGTGTCAGTGAGAGCCAAGTGTTGTTCTGCTATTACTCTACGAGAGATGCGCTGTTCGGAGTGTTAGTGAAACGGAGAATAAGACGGAAGAGGGGAGGTAACAAACAGATCTGAGAATTGTATTCATAAACTTGTCAAGCTCAGCGGCCCCCATGAGGCCGTTACACTCGAGGATCCCCCTGGCCAGCTTGGGAATCACAGTCAAGTGAGCCTTGAGCATCTCGCGGATAGTTGCACAATACTGGTCATTGTCATCAAGAGTCTTGATTTCCTTGACCTTCCGGAACGTATCAAAAGCTGTATAATATAAATCGTATACTTCGTTGAAATGTGGATTTGTGGTGACAACAAATGGGAGCTGCTGCATGTCACGGATTCTATGTGAAATTCTGACAGGCAGTTCTGTTCGCACATAGTTGGCAGAACTGATGAGCCTCGACTCTGTCAAGGACCGGCCGAACACCATGAGCTGCCGAAGACTTATAGGGCGAGCTTCCCGTGCAACCCATCTGCAATCGTGATAGTGATGGTAAGCATATATTCAGTGAAAGACAGTAGCTGGCTTGACATACTCATCCAGGACTGATTGTGGGCGCCATTTCGGACTACTGTCTGAGTGCCATGGGCGGGTTTGTCGCTGATCCGGTAGCTGTCCTCGTGCCGCAACAGCATACTGGCCCAGTCTGAACAGCCATTTTGTCCTACTCGTTCTGCTCATCAACCGGAGGGGCGCCGCAGCATGTTGAAGCGAGAAGCGCGACATGCTGACGATGCCATGCGATATCGGAGTTGGCGTGTTTTGGATTTTTAAATAGGTGGATGTTGGAAAGAGTTTACATTTGCGGATGGGGCACCTGCAAGAACGGCTACAATTCTCAGACTGCTTCCTGTTGCCGGCAATGTATGCGTACACTCATCACATTCTTGCAGGAGCATGAAAGCAGCATCTTCTGATGTCGCGCCTGCAGAGCACTGTTGCAAGCACCATTGGAGGGGCAAGGACGCAGCTTGGAGTCACAGTGGAAGGCGCGGACCAAGCTTTCTACTCTGTTGGTTCTTGACTTTCTTACCCCACATCATTTCCACGCCTGGAAGCGGATCGTTTTGAGCATGAAAAGTGGAGAATATCTTTTCCTTGTGACAGTTAGCCAACGGCTCTCACTACATACCACTGGACGACCACATATGTGCCACATCGATGGTATGATCATGTTTCTGCGGATTGCTCCAAGTTGTATGTTAAGATATCAGGAACCTTCTACTTGTAAACCAAGAATCATAACCAACCACGTTTTTGATATCGTTGATGTTTACTCGAACGCTCTTGCTTCAGCAGCAAGGTTACCTGTCTGGTCTGTTACCCTGAACGCCCTCCATCATGAGTTGGGCAAAACGGCGACAAGATCGTCAAGCCGAGATAGCCGTGATGCTTCGGACCCGTCCCGGTTTGGGGAATAGTCTTGTTATGGTTGGCATATTGCTCTAGAGTATGGAATCTGACAGGGGATTGTTTAATTTGATGATACTCTAAACAATGACAAGCGCCTTTTGTCATTCAATAACTCATTTGATCCAGTTGTGCTTAAAGTTTTCAAGTGATGCTCATCTGAAGAGTATTCTGCTGTAGTAAACTGTTGCAGCAGGTAAAAATCTCTGACTGATCACTGAAAATTCTTGATTTCTTGATTCGTTGATCAAGTCAGCAACTCTTACAGTCGCCATCACTCAAGGCCATTCTCAGAGTTCTTTAACCTCACTCGCAACACCACATCAAACCACATCTCGCGATGGCTCTCCTGCTATTTCTGCTAGCTGTTCTGCTTCAGCTAGCTGCTGGCCTACCTGCAACACCCGTCTCTGCTGTGGTCGCAACAGCAGCTTCCGGTCAGTCCGCCGGTGGAGTCACTTGCTCGCCATTGCCCTACCTTAACAAGCCTGATGAATGCCATGTAGTCATTGACCAGTTCAAGTGTACGTAATCAACACCTTATTCCCTCTCCAATTTTCGCCCACTCACATCAAGGTTCTGCACAGAGTATAACAAAAATGGCAACACCATCAACCTACAGCCAAGAACCTGCGCCTATGGAAAATATGGCGCTTGCAATGGAGAGCTTTGCAACAATGATTATCATCAGGCGGTGATGGTTGACCAGAACGATTTGGCTTTTCAAATCACCGTCAACCTCTATGACCGGTGCATCATCAGCCATCATTATGGCAACTGGACAACCGACAACCCTCTGGTCTGGTTCCAGTTCTGGGGATACAGCTAAATCATCGAGTTAGCTTGATTCTCAGAAGGAAGTCAAAAGGTGGAATTTTCTGGCAGATATCTCATTATCACAGATAGACAGCCATGCTGGAGACGGGGGATTCCAAGGATCTGGGAAAGATACAGAATGCTACCATGAAAAACGAATAAATCCGGTGCTACTGGCTTCCGTTTGCTTGTGCTGTTAAAGGCAAACATCATTCTTGGGTGATGAACACTACAGATCGACCGCTTGGTGTATCCATGGCAGCAACCTTGAAGTAGTGTAACGGTGACCCAAATGATGATCTAGGCTGTGGTCATAGAATTTTGTGGTTACTAATTTCAAACCACAGACCCAGTGTGTCACATGCGGTGGGCAGTTTTTAGTGAATTGGTAACTCGTGGATTTCGCGATAAGTAGCCGTAAAAAGAGACGGAATAAGAGCTCTTTGTAAGGGAATGAGAGAAATCTCATTTGATAAAGGTGAGAGGATTTGAGGGGAACTCTTTAATTCACAAGACGAGGTGTCAGTTGCTTGCTTGGTGGACACTTCCCCACGTCATTGGTTCTGCTAAAAGGTACCTAATGCGGGGCTGTGAAGCCCGCCTAAGATTGCTGCATTCGGGTGCTTGCTTCAAGTACCGGTTTAACTTGAGCCAAAGACGTGGCTCAGCGAGGATGAGGGCTGTTTCTTCGCCTTCTTCGATATCCCACGTTCCTTCTTGGACAGCCATCTCAAAAAACAGTCTTGAAAGAAGCCGTTCGAGCCTCGATCCTCCTGACGCTAGACTGACCTTTTCTTGGCCCCTTCCATCCGTATTTGCCCGCACCACAGAGTCCCTTCCACTTTGCCGGATCGCCCGACGACAGTGACGCCGTCAGCCCTGCTAACTCTCCCCACCAAGCACCCAAGTAGCGGGTTAGAGCCTTGGAGCTCTCTCCTGCCGTTCCCGACGCCTGTCGCCTGTCCCGTCGTCTGTCTGTCGCCTGTCTACAGGCCTGCTTCTATTCCCCTCGCCAACATCCACAGTCCCAAGCTCCTACCTTCTTGAGACAACTCTTCTTGTTGCTTCAAAGAATAGGGAGAAAAATGGTAAGCTTTACACAACAAAATTGCTACCTGGCCGCCTGACCCCCTTCCCCTCTACAAAATCAATCACTTCCATCGCTCCCAGGTTGTTTTGCAACACAACCATTTCTTCCCTTTTATCAGTTTCCAAGTATTCAGGGCACTAAGGGGTGGGCAGTTCGCCGCCCCTCAATCCTCTGTCCTGTGCTCGCAAAAATACCCAACTCGACTCTCTTCTTTGCACTTCCGCCAAAAAGTTCACCATCGTCCTCGGCCTTCAACCTTGGAACCTTGGAACCATGGCCGGCACTCACAATAATGACGACCCGCCAACCGGCGGATTTGCTGACATGTCGCTCCAGGACGAGAACAGCATTCTCGACACGTCGTCGCCAAATGGGATGCTCGTTGACCAGCCCGAGGAGCATATCGTTGAACCGAACGGCACCGAATCCGAAGATGTTGCTATTATCAACCCCGAGAGCATGGACATCGATGCCCCCGTGGCCACTGACTGTATGTTCCGCCGTCGCCATCCCCGCTCCCTACCCCATCGCATTTTGGTGTTGACTTTGGTGCAGCTGAGGCTATGAAGGAGCTCGTGCTCCCGCCTTTGGTTGAAGAGCCCCGAATCCTTGAAGACGTTGTCAGTACATGGGAAGTCGAGGGTTGGCGTGCTATGAATAAGAAAGAGCGCGGCCCTGTGTTCCAGGCTGGCGGATATCCATGGTGAGATTATGCTACTTTGTTTCGTCAAGTTCAACACTTGTCTAACCACGGGCTAGGCGGATTCTTTTGTTCCCACATGGCAACAATGTCCTCGATCAATGTTCAATCTACCTCGAGCATGGCTTCGAGCCAAACAAAGTACCGGAGAACTGGAGCTGCTGTGTACAATTTTCGCTTGTACTATATAACCGGAACGACCCTTCCATATTCTTTCACCACACTGCCCACCATCGCTTTACTAAGGAGGAGAGCGATTGGGGATTCACACGGTTTCTCGAATTCCGCAAGATGTTCAATATTGCATGGGAAGGTTCCGATCGGCCACTCGTCGAGAATGACTCGGCCAACATCAGTGCCTTTGTCAGGGTGGTAGAGGACGAGACGGGTGTCCTATGGCACAACTTCAACAACTACGATTCCAAGAAAGAGACTGGCTATGTTGGTCTGAAGAATCAAGGCGCTACATGCTATCTTAACTCGCTTCTGCAGTCACTATACTTCACAAATGCTTTCCGCAAGGCCATATACAGCATCCCTACCGAAACGAACGAAAATATGGACAACAGTGCTTATACTTTGCAAAGATTATTTTACCAATTGCAAACTTCGCCAGCAGCTGTTGGTACCAATGAGCTGACCAAGTCCTTTGGCTGGGAAACACGGCATATTTTCGAACAACAAGACGTGCAAGAACTGTCTCGCAAACTGATGGAGCGGATGGAGGAGAAGATGAAGGGTACCGAGTTCGAGAAGGTGCTCCCCCAGATGTTCAGCGGCAAAATCAAGACCTACATTTCGTGCATAAACGTTCCCTATGAGTCTAGCCGCGTCGAGGACTTTTGGGACGTCCAGCTCAACGTCAGCGGCAACGAGAACCTGCTGGACAGCTTTCAAGATTACATCCAGGTGGAGAAACTAGATGGCGAAAATCAGTACTTTGCCGGAGACGAGTACAAACTTCAAGATGCCAACAAGGGCGTCATCTTCATGGGATTCCCGGACGTTCTTCACCTGCAGCTCAAGCGCTTCGAGTACAACATCGAGAAAGACATGATGATGAAAATCAACGACCGATACGAGTTCCCTGAGGCGTTCGATGCTTCTCTTTATCTGGAAAAGGACGCCGAGAGATCCGAATCCTGGGAATACGAGCTCCATGGTGTGCTGGTACATAGCGGTGATCTTAACGCGGGCCACTACTACGCCTTCTTGAAGCCTCAGAAGGATGGTTGGTGGTATAAATATGACGACGACAAAGTGACCAAGGCGACGAAACGTGAAGTCCTCGAGGAGAATTTCGGTGGCCCTTATAAGACACCTGGCGGCCAGCTCCGGCTCTCTCAGAAAAAGGCGCCCGTGATGCGGCCTAACAGCGCATACATGCTGGTTTACATTCGCAAGTCGAGATTAGACAAGATTCTCTGCCCAGTGACAGAAAACGATGCTCCCGAACATCTTCAGCGAAGATTCGAGGAGGAACTTGCTGCTCGTGAGGCCCGGCGCAGGGAGAGGGAAGAGCAGCACCTGTACCTCAACGTCAAGGTTATTACGGAACAAACCTTCCAAGCCCACGGGGGCACTGACCTCACGAGCTTCGATCAAGCTTGCGAGCAAGAATCCGGAGCTCCAAAAGTCTATCGCGTGCTGCGCACGGCAAGCATGCAAGACTTAGTGAACGAGATTGCGGCAGACCTTGGGCAAGACCCCAAACGGATCAGACTATGGGTTATGGTTAACCGTCAGAACAAGACGATCCGGCCAGACCAGCCAGTGATGGACCTGCGCCCGACAGTCGAGGAATGCTATAACAGGGCCACCGCACATCGGGATCCAGCGCTTAGGGTGTGGGTTGAGGTTGCCGAAGAGATGCTTCCTGATGGCTCTGTTGCTTGGCCCACTTATCCTGGACTGCCAAACGGAGTTGTTGTCAAAAATGACCTTATCTTGCTGTTTTTGAAGTGGTTTGACGTCGAGGCGCAACGCCTGAGAGGCGTGGGCCACGTGTACATCAGCAAAGAGAAAAAGACGGAGGACCTGATCCCCTTCATCTTGAAGAAGATGGACTGGGGTGAGAAGTTGCCGAGCGATGAGAAAATCGCTATGTGGGAGGAAATCAAGCCTAATATGATTGACGGTCTTGCATCGAAGAAAACCCTCAAAGCTTCTGAACTCGGCGACGGAGATATCATCTGCTTTCAGCGCATTGCAGAGCGCAAATCGAGATTGGCGCTCGGTGGTGGCGACAAGCAAAGCTCAAACGAAACGAGCAAATCCTTGGACCGGTTCGAGGATGCGCGTGAGTATTACGAATTCCTGATCAACAAACGCACAGTGAGCTTTGGACCCCATCCTCAGAAATGCGATCGGGATGTATATCCCGAGTTTGAGATGGTTTTGAATACCAAGATCAACTACGACAGACTAGCCGAGAAGGTTGGCGAGAAGTTGGCGGTTGAGCCCACACACTTGCGCTTTTACACAGTCAATTCCAGTTCACGCAACCCCAAGACGGCAGTCAAGCGAGGCCAACAATCTCTCGCAAACATTCTTACCCCCTCTGGATATGGTCAGTTGAACATGAACCAGATGAACGATGCGTTATATTTTGAGGTCCTTGACATGAGCCTTGCAGAGCTCGACAACAAGAAAAGCATCAAGGTCACTCTTCTGAGTGAAGGCATCACAAAGGAGGATCAGTATGATGTCCTTGTGGCCAAGAACGGCCAAGTACAGGACCTCGTCGAGTCGCTGGTCAAGAAAGCCAAGATCCCCAGTGAGGAGGAAGGAGGCCGCATTCGTATTTACGAGACCAGCAACCATAAGTTCTTTAGGGAACTAGAGAGGAACTACCCGGTTATCAGCATTAACGAATACACCATGGTAGTTGCTGAGCGCATACCATCCGAGGATGCGGAGGTCACAGATCCGAACCAATACATCTCGGCCTTCCACTACCAGGGTGAACCAAGCAAAGCTCACAGCATACCGTTCAAGTTCTTGCTCAAGGAGGGTGAGAAGTTCGTTGACACCAAGAAGCGGTTAGAGAAGCGGACGGGCATCAAGGGGAAGAGTTTCGAGAAGATCAAGTTTTCAGTTTGTCGCAGATCGCACTTCTCAAGGCCGCAATACCTTAATGATGGTGAGTTCTTTGGAGGTTGAATCCGTTGTCCCGGGTAACCAAGCTAACACGATGAATAGATGATATTCTTTGGGAGGTTGCCAGTGCATCAGATGACTTGCTTGGATTAGATCATCCAGACCGGAATCGGTCGTTGCGTAACGGTGTTGGGGATTTGTTCCTCAAGGGCTGATCGTGTCCTTCGATGGTCATGTTGAAAAAAATGGGCCTTTAAAGGCGGCAATGGTTTCTTTCTCTTTTTTCTTCGATATCATCTTTTTGCGCGTCGAGAAAGGGATTCTTTGCCGTGTCAAATTATGGATGACAGATCAGGCAATAGGGTCATATGTTTTTAGTCAGAAGGAGCATGGTGATTAAATGGTTTATCTCTATTTGGTTTTTGTTTCTTGAAAGTTTTTTTTCATTTCCCCATCAATCATGAGACAGTGGTGATTGTTACCAGTTCCTGTATACATCATATTGATACCTACGTCAACAATACTGCCCCACCTTCCAGGTGAAGGGAAGCGGTCACTAATGGCAGAAATTATTCGGGTGCTGATAAGGAACTTGGCTTGCTGATAAAGGCGCCTCTGTCAACGAATGTTGAAACAATCCCTGCAACCTTAACCCTCTCGCTCCCTCATTGTCGACAAGGTCCCGATAGCTGTTGGCTTCCCCTGCCAGCGCTTCCGTATTGATACCTAATCAGCCGATAACCGTCAAACAACATGAACTTCCCTGGCGGTGGTCTCGGGGGCGGCGGCGGACTTCCGGTCATGCCAACAGGTGTTGCGGCAGCGGGAAGACAGCAAGGCGCAGGTGCCGGTCCTGCTGGTCCTGGGGGGTTTGATCCAAATGATCCCAATGTGAAATGGGTATGTTTGTGGCATTTCCCTCGACTTCTTTTATGCTCCCTATTCTCGATATTCCTACTAATCAGTCATTTGCGTGTTACAGCTCTCAAACGCAATGGAATCATGCTACGTGAAGACGGTCATGTCGGGCGCCGCCGGTTTCGCATTGGGAGGAGTGTTTGGATTGTTTATGGCTTCTGTAGGTTTATTTCTTGGCCCTAGTTCTTCCTTCTTACTCGTTCCCCACATGTGTACTGATATTTGTCGTGTTTTGTATAGATGGCATACGATACCCCATACCACACAGCGGGCGCTGGTCTCCCCGGGGCACCCGGCGTCCCAGGCGCAGCAGCCAAAGACCTTACTTCTCTACCTCTTCGTCGACAAGTCGCAATCGGTTTCAAGGATATGGGTGCTCGCTCGTGGAGCACGGCAAAGAACTTTGGCGCGGTCGGTGCGTTGTTCAGCGGTATCGAGTGCGGTATCGAGGGTTTGAGGGCGAAGAATGACTTGACGAACGGTGTGGCTGCTGGGTGTCTTACCGGTGGCATTCTGGCGAGGAATGGTGGCCCCCAGGCTGCGGCAATTGGATGTGCGGGTTTTGCGGCGTTTAGTGCTGCCATTGATGCTTGGATGCGGATGCCCAAGGATGAGGATTGAGTTTGAGGAGTTTGAAGGTGGGAAGCGGGAATTGTATCATATTGTATTGTGGTTTTGGGCTGTCTCTGATCTTTGCATGCCGAAGGGTGCTGATTGAGGGTGTACGGAAGAGCTGGCTGCTGAACAGAGAGAGGACACACAGAGACATAGAAGGGGATTTCATCCATGGCATTGGCGTTTGGTTGGGATGGCTGTTTTGTATTACATTTTTTTTGAGGGTTCAAGGGCGGACATAAAGGGTACAATCTCCCACGTATTGCTAAAAGCAAGGGTTTGATAGACTTGTCGGTGATGTTAGGAGGGTATATCAACGCTATTTAGCAGTATATACAAGACATCTCTGCTTCAATCCACCGGGTCGTTTCACAAGAGGTGCGTAAATCTGCCTGAGTGACATATGACTAAATGACTACCATTGCATTGTGTTAAAAAGGAGAGAAGATCAAATAAGCACACTGTCCTGGTCCAATCCACCCATTTCAAACCATATGATTGACTCATAACTACTAAAAGAAAGCCGTTATCCCGTATTTCATCGTTTCTCTGAAAATATCATTGCCCGCTTTGTTTCTCAACAATCCACCACCCGCCCCTCTCCTATTCTCAATATGAAGCAGCTCGGTAGATCTGGAACCCATTAAACTCCCAATAAGTATTATCAAAAGCCGATGCGTTCTGAGCAACATATCCTTGGCAGGTGGTTCCAGGGTTTTGCACTAAGTCATTGGTGGTCAGTTCATCAGGTGGTCATTATATCTTGCACTGCTGAAGAACAGCGAAGGAAACAAAGTAACTTACCAAAACAACCATCACCTTCAGTCCACCTATATGGTGCAGGGGACCCACAGAAACCAATATTCACAATGATTCGCTGGTTCTTGAAGTGATCGCCAATGTTGCAGTTGGTATTTGGGTAATCCGCCATCGGGGGACCCCATTTGCTCGGGTTGGGGTTCTTTTGGTGACCGTCTCCGACCAGCGAGATATCGTCAGGGATGTTGTCCCTGCTGAACTGCCAGATCCTGATGCCTTCGTTGCGGTACTCCATAGCCATGATGCCGCCACCCGCATTGTTGAAGTTGGGACCGATGGTGTAGGTATTCTCCTTTTGCTTGAAGCTCCAGGCCTGGCTGAAGCAGCCGTTGAAGCTTTCTGACGAGTAGTCGCAGTGCGTGGTGATCTGCGAGCCTTTCATCTTGCGTTTAACTCCTCCCACGTTGCAGTTGGCACTGGTGTAAAGGTTCATCCAGTTGATGTGGTCACCGTGGTAGCCCCTCATGACGCCGATCTCGCCGTTCTCAGGCCAGTTATCGGGACTAAAATTAGGAGAGGAGGTTAGCTGGAATGAATAGTGGAAAGGGCAAGGCTAAGGAGAAAGTAAAGAACATACTCAGCTAGCCAAAGAGCGGGCTGGCTGCCACAACCATAAGGTGTGTGCTTGACATCAAAGATGAAGAGGCCGGGGCCGTATTGGTTCTTGGAGTGAAGGCGGATCGAGCGGCGGCCATTCTCGGCGTCAAGCGAGTTGTCGGCGCGGAGCACGACGGAGGTAGTGTGGCCGTTGTCGGTCTTGACATAAGCAAGGTTCTGGAAAATGTTAGATGGGAGTGAGAAGCAGGTAATCGTGAGAAAGACCGGACTTACACGACGGAGTGCCTCCTCTTGTGATGTGTATTGGACGAATCCATTGGCTGGGTCCTCTCCATCAAAGTACTCGAACTTGTCAAGAAACTCGCTGGGCTGGTCTTGGGAAGAAAGACAACGTCAGAACAACCCATCTCACAAAAAGATGCTCAGAGACAGCAACTTACATTCCTCCATGATTTGATATTCCAACGTGGAATACTTGGGGTAGGGGCCGTTCTTCGGGCCGATGGAGTCGTCGCTCTTCCTGGTGGCCCTAACACCACCGACGGCACCACCAACTACGATGGCAGTGAGCAGAACGCCGGAGCCTAGCCACAACCATGTCCGCCGTGACCAGGTCTTTGGAGCCAAAACAGAGCGCTTGGGAGGTGTAAAGGGAGTAACTTGAAGCTTGGGGTCGTCCATGCTCTCCTTGACGGAGGAATAGGAGGCAAACTTTGTCTCCTCCATGGCTTTTTGTTCACCCATTCTTCTGCTGCTGTTGTTTTCTAGTGGCTGAGTACTGAATAATTAGAAAGGTAAAGAGCAGTGAGGACGGTTTGTATTATTCCTGGTAAACGGTGACTCGAGATGACTTTATAGAGTAGCTGATGCCCTTCCACTCTCCCTCTGATGCCCCCCCCCCCCCCAACAGCACAAGATCTAAACCATCACCAGGGGAGCAAGAACGATCTTTGGTGATTTACGCATTAAGACTGAGGTCACTCAACACCAATACCCTCCCGCCTTCTCGTGAACCAACAGCGGCAAAGAAACGCCGCCAGGCAGCCATATTTCTCTCCTGCACGGAACCTTCAACTTTAACCATCGGCATCCTGATACAGTGAAAGAAACGCAGAACTCAGTCAATGACCACATCGTTACCATGGCACTGAATCCATACTCGGCCTAGGGACGCGCGTTACACATAGAAAACCACTGATGCCAAGATGGAACAACCAAAAGCACAAGTTCTCTGCTTCAATTTTGCCATCTCGACTGATACTGCCGTTTCTGCAGGCCTTTGTCGTTGATGTAACTCCAGATATATTGTGTTCCAATGTCATAGTTTGTAAGTACAACAGAGAGAGTGGAATTTAACTGCTTTTCACGAGAGGCTACTCAACAGCCAGAAGCAGATTTTCTTCGAGATCTGCTTTCGATGAAAACACAAACAACCCGATTTCCTCAAGCATAGTACCAATCATCAATAAACTTGGCAATCGGGATTCGGTGTACACCTACCCAACCCCAATGTGCCATGAACAAAACAAGCAGATGGTGGGAAGGACGCGCGGCCTCGCACACTCCAGGAACTTTGGTAAGCAAGAAGGCCACACAAAACAAGATCATTTACAATGTAATTCATACATTAGAAATCGAAAACATATGCATGGAACATGTGCAAAATCGGAATCAAACGCAAGTGGCGTATCTTTAAATCCCGAAAATCAAGCCCAAAAAAAGAACAAACCGAGCCTGACAAGGGGTAACATCGTCGTAGATGGATCCATATCTACCATACAGTTTACCGGCATCAGCTTAATACTGTAATGAAGGAAAGCTTCTTATCTAACCCATCCCTAGGTACAGGTAGCTCAGCACTCTGACAGCGGGAAAGGGGGGTGTCTACAACCGACGTCTGCCCTGTATTCTCACAACGAAGAAAGTCCGCTGATGACACTGACAAGAAAAAGATGGAGCACGAAAAACTATATCAATATCATGATGTTACAGATCGCCTGCGTAGTATCACAGGCGGAGACCCGATCGATTGTTTCCCGCCCCGTCACTGTAAGAGCAGGCCGACTCTACTCATAACAACAACAAAGAAATCGTCCGTCCGTTTCGGAAGAGCAGGGGAAGCGACGACGGTTACCCGAAAGCGTATCTGCTAATCACCGCTCGGTGACCCTTGCCGTTCACAACACCACATACTCATCAAGTTGAACAACCTGACAGCCTCATCTGTGATATTGCCCAAAAGAATCATATGCTTTGCAGAGTTTATGAGGTCGTTGTCGTTTACAGCGTACCCTTCGCTCACTCTGCCTCTCCCGGGATCCAAGATGTGAGCAATTGGAAACAGCCACTTCTAAAATGAGGGGTGCTTGTACTATTGGTCGTTAGGGGGGCTTGCCGCAAGGAGACCATGGCCAGACAAATCGGTAGCTGAATGGCCTTTGTCTACCCACGGTGGCACTTTACCTCCACATTTCTTTCACTCTTACGCTCCGAACAAGTCCCTCAAGATTGCTGAATATGTAAACCGTTGATCGATGGAAAAGCAAATACCATGGCTGACTCTGAGCCGAAGAAAAGTATGAAGTCCTGGGGCACTCCGCTCTCCGAGATAGACAAACAAAACGTGGAGGACAAAACGCTGGCAAAGAAAGCTCTTGCATATATTCTCGCTGCAAAGCGACCGCTTACAATCGATGAGTTACTGCACTCGTTGAGTGTTTGTCCTGGCCACGCCGAGTTATCTGAGTATCGCATACCCGATATCCAACATCTTCTCAGAATCTCTTCCGGCTTAATCGAAATCGATCCAAACACAAGTATTGCCCGCTTAGCAGACGCCTCGCTTCACCGATATCTAAACACTTATCGAGAAATCCTTCTCCCACATTCCGAGTCAGCATTTGCAAGGACATGTGTAACCTACTTGAGCTTCGACGAGTTTAAAAACGGGCCCTGCCGAAGTTGGAACGGCACTATACAGAGAGTACAGAAGTACCCCTTTCTGCTATACTCAGCGAGTCACTGGGGAGACCATTTCGCGAAATGCCAAGAAGATGAGGAAGTATTCAAGCTCGTTCGAGCATTCCTTGTGGATCACGGAAGAGTCGCTTCCTCCCTTCAGGTGATGCACCTACCTCCCATAGCACGTGAAGATCCGACAGCCTTTCAGAATTACCCATGGCATGACCGATTTCCAAAGCAAGTCTCTCCACTACATATGGTGGCTTACTTTGACCTGAGCAGTGTCGTGTACACGCTCTTGAGCCATGATGCCAGCAGACTACTAAATATGCAAAACAGCGACGGCCGCACCGCAGTCATGACAGCTGCAGCTAAGGGCCACATACTTGTTGTTCAGATGCTTCTATACTATCAAGCGAGCAAAATGCTCAAGGATAATGAAGGATGGACCGCCCTTCACTTGGCCGTTATCAACGGACACACGGAGGTTACCGAAGCGTTAGTCAAACGACCGGCTATCGATGCTTCTGAGCTTAATGAGGCCCTCAAACTTGCTGCCCAGAGAGGGAGTGAGCAAATAGTTGAGCTTCTAGTATACGCTGGTGCCGATATTAACTGGAAGAATGACGCAGGAAATACTGCGGTCATGTTCGCGGTACCTCGAGGGCACCAGGAGGTGGTTCGTGTGCTCATCGAACAGGGAGCCGATGTAGACGCGAAAGACAGCCAGGGAAATGGTCTTCTTCATTGGGCGATCAGGTACCCGGAAACCGTACGTTTACTTTCAGACAAGGGCGCCAATGTTCAAGCCAGAAACCACCAAGGGAAAACGCCCCTACACTGGGCCGCACAGGAAGGCCAAACGGAAACCGTCCAAATACTTCTCCAATCTGGAAGCGAGATAAACGCTAAAGACAAGCACGGCTTCACACCGCTTCACTCGGCGGCCTTGAAAGGCCATCACTACACAGCCAAGCTCCTACTAGAAAATGGCGCCAATCCCAGCGAAACCGACAACAACGGCTGGATCCCCCTCCATGCCGCCCTGCTCAACCATCACTCTTCCACAATAACCCTCCTATCACAAAGCCTCCCAAACCCCCAGGAAACAATAACCGACTTCGCCACTCTCCTATCCCAACCCCATACCAAACCAATCCTTGCCTCCCTTGCCTCTCAAAAGTCACCAAGCAACACTCCTCTCTCCACCCCTCTCCTTCTCGCAATCAACAGCACGCACCACTCACTCCTCCTCTCCAGCCTAGCCAACCTCTCCTCCGCCTCAGAGATCAACTCCCCGGATCCGGTCGGCACATACACCCCCCTAACCCTCTCCTGCTCTCTCGGGCTCTACCAAATCTCCGAAACCCTCCTCCAAAACTCTGCCTCACCAAACATCCCCGACAAAACAGGCACCTATCCAATCCACTACGCAGCATTAAACGGTGACACAGCCTTAATCGAGCTCCTCCTATCTTTTGACGCGGACGCCGGGGCCACAATCCCTGGTTCTAATTCGGCGACAGCTTTACTCCTTGCCTCGCAACAATGGTATCCCTTGACGGTCGACGCTCTCATCCGTCAGCAGGCCCAAGGAGCAGATATATTAAACGTCCCTGACCAGTACGGCAGAACGATGCTCCACTACGCCGCGGAACAAGAGAGCGGCAAGGCGTTACTTCGTTATGCTGTCACAGAAAAGGGTGCGGATGTTGATGCGCAGGATCTGTGGGGGAGGACACCGCTATTTTATGCCGTGGAAGCAGCAGCAGAACGGACTGGTGTTGTCAGTTTGCTGGTTCGCGAGCTGGGTGCCGATGTGAGTGTTAAAGCGAGTGATGGGACGACTGCCCTTCATGTCGCTGCGTTTGTGAGTGATGACAAAGAGGTTGCGAATCAGCTCGTTAAATGTGATTTTGCTTCTGCCAAGGGTGGTTTGACGGCTCTACATGTTGCCGCACTTAGGGGGCACAGGGAGGTAGCGAGCCTGTTGTTAGAGAAGGGAGCGGACAGGGAAGCTGAGTGGCGGGTTGGGGACGATGGTGATGATGGAGATGATGATATGCTGAGAAGTCCTCTTTTGGGTATTGGGGAGGTGTTGATTAGTAGGAAGGTTGGAGAGTTGGTGGCCCGGGTTTACGGTAATAGTGGTAGAAAGGCTTTTACGGTGAGGGAGCTTGCTGCCATTGGTGGTGTGGTTGATGTATTGGATATCCCGATTCCGGAACCTGGGGTGTGGGATTTAGGAAGACTGCTTTCTTCTTTGGGCTGGTGACCTAAAGATTGAGAGACAGAGTTGAAAAACGGTCCAAGAGTTGCTTCTTCTGCATTACAAAATCGTCACAAACGTTTCCCATATTCTACTCGTTATCGTATCGTATCGGAAAAGTAACAACCGTCCTCCGCCGCCCACCACACCCAGAAACATTATACCGTTTTCTTATAAAAAACAAAGCCTTTTTCATACCAACGTGCGTTTGTCAAGATGCGCCAGAGACCCCAAACCAGCAACTGTGTAATTTTTTATTGTATATTTGAAGCATTCCAAGAAAAATATAGCTGTTGTCCAACATTCTGTTTCTACCACCACTCATACGTAGCCCTTGCGCGCGCCCTGGAAGAAGAAGCGAACGATAAAGACCTGGAGGGCCCCCATGGTGATAATAAGGAGGATTTGGACCAAGCTGAAATTGACGATTCTCGTCTCGGTGCTGCGGACAGTGCTGAAGTTGCGGTTCTCTCGGGTGCGGAAGTACTTTTGGTTGCGAGTGATGGTAGACAATTGGCCGGAAAGCTTGAAGAGAGACTCCTCGAGGGCGGAGGTTTGTTCGGGAGAAGAGCCCTGCTTGGAAGGGAGGGTGACGCGCGCTTCGTTCTCAACCTAGCAACAGGAATAGCTTGTTAGTAACAGAGGACCGGGGACTGGAGATGGGGGTAGCTAGCGTACAGCAATCTCGAAATCGACGAATTTCTCGGCAAAGGTGCTCATCTCGTTGTTGAAGCAGAACTTGTACTCGCCAATCTCCTTGGCGGTAAAGACAAAGTCGCCCTGGCGCTCCTTTTGGCCATCCATGATGTATTTGTTATTTGGGCCCGTAACCTCGTAGTCGATATCGAAAGAGCCGCCAGATTGCACGGCGAAGTAGAATGCAACCTTCTCGTCCTTGTTCTGTGTCTGGGTGTAGAAGCAGGCCTTCTCGTGGGCAAGGAGCTGGTAGGTCAATGCCGTCGCGGCGGCCTGGGCAGCGAACAGGGCCCAAAGGCCGTATGAGACTAATGGCAGCTGCATTGTTTCTCGCGGATGGTCGGTTGCGATGCCTTGTAAATGGAGGAAGTTGTCGCGCGCAGTCGACCTTCTTCGGGTGCTTCGAGGTGTTCCCAGTTCTGGACAGCTGTTTGACGGCTCCTGCAGCGCGCCAAGGTGGACTTCGGCACCCAATCGGACAAGGTGGTAAGGGACACTTTTTCCGTTCCACACCCCTGAGTGACTTGGTCCGAGCTTCACTTAATCTGATATTTTGCGGCAGAGTTAATGGCGATCCTGCTAAAATCAAGCATTGGGTACCAAGTGACAGCACTCACAAAGAAAGTTAGTTTTCTCCACACTTGGCGAATTTCAGAACAGTTTGTGATATGAAAACAGATATTCACTGGTCTCCCAACAGTTTGCGCCCACAGGAGCAGTTCAGAGTCATGTATGAAGTAAATAGACATTGAACCAATTGCGGTAAATTCAACGGATACAAAAAAAACTGATATGTGACAATCTCATTTATACATCTCCGTATTTCTGCCTTACCGGGAGTCCCAAGTCTGCGACTGGTGGAGCGCTCCGATTGGTGACATCACCGAGCCTTGAGAAACAGTTGCGTCAGGAGCTTCAAGTTTTGGGGGTTGGCACACGGTGAAGCAGCTTCTTTTTCTTCATCTTACATTTGTACCTGCTACATTACTTTCTGTGGCTAACAAACCACTCACTTCATAAAATAATTTGTAGAATCATCCCATTATCATTCTTACTTTGTGTAGAGCGTGTGATTGAGATATAGAGAGACACAGCCGCCCAACATGGCGATAACGCAGACCAAGGCCGCGACAACGGCCTCGGCTCTGATCAGATCATTGAGCTACGTATTTCTACGATGGGTAGGTTCTATCCTTTGCTCCTTGGATCATTGAGAGTTGCGCAAAGTGCTAACGACCGTTTAGGCCCTCGGTCCGGTGAGTACATACTTCTAGTTGACCAGACGCAGGCTTGAGGCCTAGTTTTAGCTGACCAAAAAAGCCTCTGCCTGCCATCATTTTCGCGCTATTTCTCATTTATCTACCATCTTTCGTATCGGGCTATCTTAATGAGCCCACCAAACAACTAGTTGATGAAGTCGATCTTGTGGTTACCAAGACCACAGTGGACACCACACCTCAAGATGGAATGACGACACCCGCTGACCACAGTTGCAACACTGACGCTGACGCTGACGATGGGGTCAATGGTGAAAACAACGGGGAAAAGGTTGTTTCTGAGGACGTATACTTGGAAGAAACCGTCTCAATCGAGGACCGTCCATTGAATCCCTTGAGGACCTTACTGTCAGGAGCACCCAACCCGCGAAGTCTCGCGCTGTCCGCCGCTACCTTTCTTCTGACCGCCCTTCCCGTCGCCATGGTGGCGGATCGTCTATTCCGCGAGCGTTATTACACTGGCGATGACCTCTCATTCGCTAGAGTCGGCTACATCTCTGAGAATGAGGCCAAGCTTCTCATCCGGGAACCCAATCAGTCAAGGATGCCCATTACCGTCGAAATTCATCTCAAGGACCCTCAGCCCCCCTTTGACAGCCCTCTCTGGCAGAATGCTGGGGGCGTTCGCTGGACGACCAACGAGACCGATTATACAGCAGTTGTCCCCATCCCTCTTCGTCGCTCCAAGAGCCGCGTCTACGAATGGCGTACCTCGAACAATCACTCTGGCGAGTTCACGGTTCCTCCCCCGATTGGCTCGGCCGAAGAGTCCACAACTGGCCCATTCACATTTCTTTCTACCTCATGTATCGTTAATCGTCTGCCATACAATCCCCTCGACCATGCCCTAGCCATCCCGGGACTCAGATACTTAGCCAAGGTCCTTCCAAGCCTCAACGCCCAATTTATGCTCTTTCTAGGTGACTTCATCTATGCTGACGTCCCACGGTACTGGGGCAGCACCACCTCGGACTATCGACAAAAGTACAGGCAGGTCTACGCCTCCCCAGATTGGCCAGCAGTCGGCCAGAACCTGAGCTGGATCCACACTCTCGACGATCACGAGATTGCCAACGACTGGTCGGCAAATTCTACCGGAGTTTACGCGGCTGCGTTTGACCCATTCGAGCATTACCAGGCCGCCGCCAACCCTCCGACCGCAAAGAAGGCTGGATCTCTCACTACGACCAGACCAAGTGCCAAGACTAAGTACTTTGAGTTCACCCAAGGGCCGGCAACCTTCTTCTTGGCCGACACTCGTACCTTTCGCTCCAACAATGATCGTCCGTCGGATGAAGAAGACAAGACGATGCTTGGGCCCGAACAACTGGCGGATTTGCTCGCGTGGTTGAAGAGGCCGGAACCCAAGGGCGTGAAGTGGAAGATTCTGGCGTCTTCGGTGCCCTTCACCAAGAACTGGCCGGTCAACAAGCAGGATACCTGGGGCGGGTTCATAGCTGAGCGGAAGAAGGTTCTCGAGACAATGTGGGATGTCGCTGCCAACACTGGTGTGGGAGTTGTCGTCTTGTCCGGTGACAGGCACGAGTTCGCGGCTACCAAGTTCCCACCCCCGGAGGGTGGGAAGTGGCCCGAAACTGCGACGGTTTGGGAGTTTTCTGCTAGCCCGTTGAGCCAGTTTTACAGTCCGATTCCTACGTATCGCCAGACAGATGATGAGGATGTCATGATAAAGTGAGTTCTGTCATTTACTATTACTTACGATGTTATTTGTTAACATGTATACACAGGTACATCTACAAGGGCAACTCCAAGTTTGGAGCCATCACTATCGAGAACTTGGAAGATAAGACTCAAAGCAGTCTCAAGTACAGACTATATGTTGATGGTGTGGAGGCTTGGAACACCGTAGTCCTTTCTCCACCTCCCCGCGCGAATGATAAGCATGCGGGCGGTTCACTGTGGGATAGGCTCATCAAGATTGGTGCGTAAGCCTTGATGAAATTTGATAAGAGGTAAGGGAGAAGAGATCTGGTTGCGAGATATAAAGGTGGATTTTGCTTGAACGGAAATGGAATGAAGGTCGGGATTCAGGTATACACATATATGGATGGAACTTTGGTTGGAAATCTGGGTGTGGGTTGGGGAGTTTTGATATAGGCTGCATGCTGTCTCTTTTTTCTTTCACTGTAGTCTAGTTTTATTAGGTAGCTATATCCCAACATGAAACTCAAATAATCAAAACTAGGGGGTCTGTGAAAGAAATGAAGACGAATGATACCAGTAGCAATCTCACGGTCTCGCTTCATTACTTCTTCCCCTTGCATTCTAACTAATCTGTCGCTTTAGCAATACTCTACGAGAACATCAAACCAGTAGAATATACAAATACCACACAACCATGAAAATTGTAACCCCTTTCTTTGAGGAAAAAAAAAAAAAAAAAAGGACCCGGCCATTCCAAGCCCCGGCTGGCCCCTTTATTATCTCTGTTTGAATTGTATCAAAAATTACATGTACGTAAAAAAAACCCCAAAAAAAACCGGATCCTTGAAACTGCTCTTACTTAGAAGAGACCCAAAATATGCAAATCCCTATGTAAATAACCCCGCCCGCCCTTGCCCATGGTTCCTATTATGTATTCGAGAATAGCCTGTTAAAAGAAACCCCTTATTTTGTTATGATGAATAGTTGTTTGAGTTCCCCAAACCGAGTGTGATGCACTACCTTCCCTTCCGCCTCTCCATTACTAATTTGAACAAACCCCCTCTTCACATAATGACACACTCGCGATCCGGAACTCCGCTCTTCGAGTCCTTCAACTTGCCTTTGCCCTCTTTTTCTGGCTTTTCCTTGTCCCGATTTTTGGACTTGCTCCTATCCTTTTTATGATGGCCTTGATGATGTAAATGATGTGTAGATCCTTCCTTATCCTTGTCCTTCTTGTCCTTCTCCTTGGTTCCAGATACATCCCCTTCCTCAGTGGCCACTGCTTGCTCATCGGCAGCAACCTCTGGTGAACAACCGTTGGCAATCGTGGATGATGTCGTCGGCGGGCTGCCATTACTCGTCCCATTGGCTGCATCCTTGCTCGGCCGCGTAAATCCCAGCCTTGAGATGGTAGAGCTAAGCCTTCCCTCGCCATATTGACTAGTAGGGCGAGATTTGCTCCCCGTCTTTGCGAACTTGGCCGCGGCTCTCGACAATCTTGCTGCTGTGCTCTCCTCATGTGGCGATGTCGAGGGGGATGTCGCCTCCGGCGTAATGGCGGCGCTCAGAGCAGTAGCTGCCGACTCGGATACTGTGACGCTCGCTCGCCTCGAGTTGTTCGCTTTGCTAGGAACAGAGTCATCGTCAAAGCTAAATCGTACCGGTCGTTCCAACTCAGAACTGAAACGAATGCTGGGTCCACTTTGCCCATTGTGAACGAGAATTGTTGCAGAGTCAAAGTAGCCACTAGCTGACATCGAGTTCTCGTCAGAGACCTCCTCGACAATTGGAGTGCCTGGGATTTGGACCGCGGACTCATTGTATGATGGGGGTTCGGTCACAGATCCGTCGGTCGATGCAGTAGTAACATCCACCATCGGAACGATCTGGTAAAAAAGGAGGTATGGCATTTCTTCTTTGAGAGACTCTCTGATGTCGTCGACATATGTGACCCGTTTGCTAATCGCCAAGTCGTCAAACTTCGCCCACTGAGCCTCCTCATAGTCTGGAGGGGGGTCGTGATCGTGTCTTCGGTTGTCAGTGAGCAGCTTCGGGGCAACTCTGGCAAAAGCTATGTAGTGCCCGCTGTGTAAAGAATCGCCACGGTGGCAGACCACTGATTGCAGAACCAACTTGTACTCCTGGCTCAGCTCGCCTGGCTCTTGATCAGCCAACATGAAATGTGGGAGTCGCAGGCTGTCCGGGATGTCGATTTGTGTATTGTGTCGCTTAAACTCGCCCTTTTCTGTCATCGTGTATCTCTTGAGACAGATCCCAACCACAGGACGCTGATTCAAGTGACGCGCAACCTCGGCGTCGTTACTAGGTTCGCCCGTTGAGCGAGAAGTGTGCCACGGTATGAAACGGTAGAATTGCCATGCTGGTATCGTGACAGCCTTCACTATCGTTGAGCCCGTCCGTCTCGCCTTCTGCCGCAAGCTTCTCGACTCCGCGTCCGGCACAGCCTCCTCGCCCTTCACTTCTATCCGCTGGATTATGCTTGTTGATCTGTTTCGGGTGACTGAAGTAGATGGTGAGTCGAAACTGCTGCTGGGACCCGACAGAGACGCGGGAGACTGTTGGATAGTCCACCGACGCTGGAGCTGCGCATGTTCTATGTGTTCGGTTGGGGTCGCGCTTTCCTCCTCGGCTACAACGAGTATCGAGGGTTTATCTCCACCCTTCTTCTCATCTAGACTGTCGCGCAGAACATCAACCTTGTTATTAAAGTACTCTTCCAAGCAATCTTCGAGCTTGATGCCTTTGCCCTCTGGGTCAGGTGGAACAGCGAGATTTAAAAGCCTTTCGTGTACAACCTTGTGATCGTCGACATCGCCTTTGCCTTGATGGAAAAGGTCAACTTGTAAGACAAGGAGAGGAAGTTGTAAGGTTTCTGTGATGAAGCCGAACGCTTCTGACGTATCCTGCTGCTCGAGAAGTTCGGCGTCTTTCCAGCCACAGGCAGCTAGCGATTCTTGAATGTGTTGTGTCATGTCCGTGGGAATGAGCTTTCCGCTCCTCAACATATTAACCCATAACCGTAGCAAAGCTGCCAGTTTCCTCTGATTTTCGTCCGTTGAGTCGTTCTTCAGCATGCACTCGAAGGCTGTCAACTTGGCGAACATGGCAAACAGCAAGGCATCAAGATAGCAGGTGACATTTCCACGGTTCTCAGCGCCCAGCATTTCGACATTGGCATTATATGGCTGAATTATCCCTGCGAATGCCTTTTGTTGGAGCTGCAGAAGCTCAATAGCTTTATCGACGTCGCCGGCGGCGAACTTTGAGTCGAGGGCATATCGAATAAGTTCGTTGGATATTTCGTGGTAGTTTAGCTCGGCGAGTTTCTTGGAGATGGTGTCGACCTGTCAACGTGTTAAATTGAAGGACGCGAATTTGGTGGTATCCGTGGGTGGCGCACCTTTACGGCTTCCTTTTCCTCTACCTCCTTCTCCCTTTGGGCCTGCTTCACGGACTCGGGCCTGAATATCGAAAGCCAGGACTCGGTGGTCAGGGGCCGAGTCTATCAATCCGTCAGCTGTCAGTCAGCAACCCAGTTAGAGCGTAAGTAATGAGTGCGAAGTCGCGGTCGGTACGGAGCCGGAACTGGGGCAATGCCTTTGACACGGACCTTTGCGGGTTCAGACGATTTGTTGCGCCGATGGCTCCCTGCTTTTTCCCGTACACTGCGAAACTTCCTGGGTACCAGCGAAGCTGGCTTCCAGCTTTCTATTCTTTCCATTATATTTGGGGTGGGGTCGGGTAGATTCGAATGGTTTGTATCATGGTCCAAAAGTTCGAGCCGTTTTCGGAACAAAAAGGGGGTGCGGGCGTAATGACGTACGTTGAATCGAAGGGGGTGGAAGCAATTGAGAGGAAATTGATCGTGGCTCGCGGCCCGCAAAGCAAAAGGATATCTTCAGATCTCGTAGCAATCGGTTTTCGCCAAGTTGGGATGAGGGGCTAGGTAGGTTTCAGGCTGGTCGAGACTGATGGGAGAGCCTGCGGTGGACAGGATCACTAACTTCCAAGTTTGTTGCCTGTAGTCTTTTGTGGGCGCCAGATTGTTCTCGCGGGGAGATGCCGATGTCGATATCTAAACACCGGCGATTACTGACGCGAACCAGTGCTGGTGGACATTGGAGTCTCGACGTGAAAGGCAAGTGGAAACAAAACCGCAATCAAGCCAGCAGGGGAAGGAGGGCCAACAAATTAGAGGCTAAAGAGGGGCCCAAAGACGTGGATGTGGTGGGTTACGGGCTGCGTGGGCGGCGCGTGGCGGGTCCCAAGATGTCCGTAGGGGACATGAACAAGGAAGCGTGCAGGGGTATAACCTGACACTCGCAGGCCTTTCCTCAACAAGCTCCAGCTTGAGCATCTGCTCTCGAAAATTTTCTCTTTCAAATCAACTGATCGACTTCATTTGACCTTTGTTTTTGAGTCATTTCTGGAGAAGGTGACCTGGTAAATTCAACACGACTGAGACTCCTACACATGTACAGGCGCAATCTCATCACCAAGCCCCCCTGACTGCAATTCATGTTACATCGAGAACTGCAGAGGGATCTACAGCTTGACGGCGACCCCTGCCCCACACAGTTGCCTAGGTGGTCTCTATCGAGGTCCCTCAAATAGCGCCTTGGCAGGCTGGGCAAGCAGGCCACACAAGTAACAGCAAAGAACTTAAGTATTGACAACTTTTTTAATACCCACCGTATTTCGAGCGCGTTTTGATCGTAAATTCGGAGGTTAACTAAAGACTTTTTAATGATATTATCACATTCAAATTAAAGATATCAAGAGAAGACAGTTAAAAGTGTCCTTTTTAAGGGACTCGCGTCTGTGCTGTAGGCCCTGTAAGGTCTTGTCCAGATCGGGCTAGTAGAGGGACCTCGATAGCGTTATCCGTTGCCTATTCTTTGCATGCTGGCTTCGGGAGGGGCTGATCATTAGCTGGGAGCCAAGCATTCCAGAGTCTACGTCTCTAATGACGTTCAGGGCTGGCATGGGACGTAGACTCAAAGGCACGAGCTTAGACAAAATCTCGATGCCTATTGAGCTTATCACTCTGGTCAGACTAGCATGACGAAGTTTGTTCCTGTGTCTGGCTACAAGATACGTAATGTGTCTTGGATGAGAAAGTAGTTTTTCTAGCGTGCCAGTTTAGCGGCGTAGGTGTCTCATGATGGCTACGGGTCAGAAAGAAAGTGTTTAAACTGGCAAAAGTCGATGCGAGGCCCAGCAACTGGGACGGGGCCACCGAACAAGACCAAATACAGGGGTGCTTCCTATAAATAATAAGCAACAGTACGATGACGACAGCTGTATGTTTACCATCAACATGGTCAAAGGTAATTACAATGCGATTTCCATATTTCTCATTGTTTTTTACAGTTCGTCCGGAAAAGTTGGAGCTCGGTAACAGACAGGCGACGGAAAAAAAAACCCCAGCGGCGGAATATCAAGTCCGCTTCGTGATCCGGTGGATCATGATTATCAATCCAAAGTCTCTGTGTGAGAAGAAGAGGTGTAATGCCTGTTAAATACTGGTATCGGAAAACGAGAAGCGGGACCTCTCCGCATTTGGCGGATCGTATCAAGCCACCTCCAGGTTCACTAGCCACAGCTTGACAGCGAGGGGCCTCTTGGCGCTCCGCAATCCCCACGAATCGCGGGTTAGCGTCGGCGGAGTGAACTTACCTCGGCATGGAAGCGATGGAAGGGGCAGCTTCCAACTTTGCATCGAAAGATTACCCCAGATTCATCTAAATATCGTCTGACTCGTTTCCCTTTCTTCTTTAAGACACCTTTTTCGTGAATTATCAGTTTTTTGTTTTGAGATTTTCGAGCCATTTATACCAAAATCCCATTGTTTTTTTCTGTTCTCAGTTCTCAACATGTCAGCCCAGGTCCCCATTGCTGTACGATGCCCACCCTCCTTTCCATGTATTATTCGTGCATGGAACCCCTCCCCCCCACAACCCCCCACTGAATACTAACCAAGATAAACAGGTACGCAATCGCCTTAGCGAACGAGCGGTTAAGACATTGGACATTGTTGCCAAATTCGTGGAGGAGGACTGTATTCCGTAAGCCGCGCGCGTGCCCATTGATCAAAGAAAACGCGTCTAATCATCCATAATCAAGCGCCGATACTGTCTTCGAGGCCCAGATTGGTGTGGGTGATGCAAGATGGGAAGCTCACCCCAAAATTCTCGAGGATCTCAAGAAGAAGGCCCGGTCTCTAGGGCTCTGGAATATGTTCCTTCCTAAGGGCCACTATAAGGAGTCTCCAGGCTTTACTAATCTCGAGTATGGTCTGATGGCTGAGTGGCTGGGCAAGTCAAGGGTTGCTTCAGAGGCCGTAAACTGCGCGGCACCGGACACGGGAAACATGGAGGTGTTGGCCAAGTATGGTAATGAGGCGCAGAAGGCCAGATGGCTGAAGCCACTGATGGAGGGTGAAATTCGGTCTGCTTTCCTGATGACGGAGCCCCAGGTTGCGTCATCCGATGCTCGCAACATTGAGATGAAGATCGAGAGGGACGGAGACTACTATGTCTTGAACGGCCAGGTAAGAACACTCATCCACAAAATCCATTGTTTGCGGTACGGCTCACATGTGATTGAAGAAATGGTGGTCAAGTGGCGCTGGTGACCCGCGCTGCAAGATTTATATCGTCATGGGCAAGAGTGATCCCAAGAACAAAGACCCCTATCGTCAGCAGTCGGTTATCCTGGTGCCCTCAGACACCAAGGGCATCGCAATCCATCGCATGCTTACCGTGTACGGCTATGATGATGCTCCCCACGGACACGGACACATTACTTTCCACAACGTTCGTGTTCCTGCCACCAACCTCGTGCTCGGAGAGGGTCGAGGGTTTGAGATTATTCAAGGGCGCCTCGGCCCTGGCCGCATTCACCACGCTATGAGAACTATCGGTGCTGCCGAGAGAGCTTTGGAATGGATGCTCATGCGTATCAACGATCCTAGCAAGACCCCCTTCGGCAAGTTGTTGCGTGAGCATGGTGTCATTCTTGAATGGGTTGCCAAATCCCGGATTGAGATCGATGCTGCCCGCCTTATCGTGCTCAACGCCGCCATCAAGATGGACGAGCAGGGCCCCAAGGCAGCACTCAAGGAAATCGCCCAGGCGAAGGTTCTTGTCCCGCAAACAGCTCTTACTGTCATTGACCGCGCTGTGCAAGCATTTGGCGGAGCCGGCGTCAGCCAGGACACTCCGCTCGCCGGCATGTGGGCCAACATCCGGACTCTCAGACTCGCAGATGGTCCTGACGAAGTTCATCTGCAGCAGATGGGCAGAAACGAAAACCGTCGCGGCAAGGAGGTTGCAGCCAAGATTCAGTCACAGAGGGCAAAGGCGGATGAGCTGTTGAGGCACTATGGGGTGACGAAGACGGAAATCGGCTCAAAGATCCAGAAGTCGAAGCTCTAAAGGTATTTAGAACAGTGAGACTGGATAAACTTTCTTAATTCGTGTATTCATTGCTCCAAGATGGATGGGGCTTTTGTTCATCGTCTTTCTATATCATTGGCCAACGTATAAATGTTGATTTGTGTAATCTGTGTATTTTACCATTTTGAACCTCAGCACCACGTGGATGTTGAATCGAATGACAGGCTCTCGTTTTCCATTTCATTTTCAAGGGTACCCTGTTGCAGGGGCCAAATGCTGTGCGTGTTGTGGGTCCGTGGTAGAATGCGCCGGTTGCTCGGTGGCTGTTACCCAAAGCGGAAGTCTGTTGATTTTTTTTATTTTCTGCCGCCGGGGTTCTGCCAACACAAGGCCTGCAGTGACCCAATCCGCAAAACTGACCAAGTTTTAAATCGGCAATTACCTTGACCAAACAGCAAGTTTCGGATTCCTTCGTCACTCTGCATCGATAATCTGCACGCACTTCCCACTTGCTGCACGTCAACAAACCTAGTGCAACCGTCTTCTCGAACCCCAAAAGTCAACAAACTTTCCAGCCGCCGTTGCATTGCATTTTTTGCGCATTCCAGCCTGCAACTAACTTTCGAGCTCTTCGTTGCTTGCTCAACCAGAAGACAAGTCCGATTTTAAATACACAGAGCTCGCCACCCATCCCTCCTTCTGTGTGTAACAAACAAAACAAAACAAAACAATCACCTCAAATACCAATGTCTTCCAACGTACTCGCCGCAAAGGACGTCAACATGTCCATGACCTCTGACACCAACATCAAGCCTGATACTATGAGTATGGAGTACCATCGCCAGGTCCTTCAGAGCAAGATGGAGCAGGAAGCAGAGTATGTTGACACTCCAACCCCCGCCTCCCCCCTCTTTCCCTCAATTGCTGTTATTCTCGACTCGATTGCTAATGTGATCTGTTTGTTGCTTGCTTCAGGAAGACCTACATCTCCCCGTCGGATAACATCATGAGTCCCTGCACTGCCAAGCTGAGCGCCTTCCGCAGCAAGCAGGTTGGCAAGTAAGTGCTTTACATCCCATTCTCTGGCCCACCCTTCCTCTTCCTCCCTCGAATTAAATACTAATGTTTGTCTTCTCAATCACAGAGTCAAGCCCAAGTCTCTCTTCGCCCAGGCGTCGGTTAAGAAACTCGAGGGCGAGGGCGGGCTTCTCTTTGCCAACAAGCCCAAGAAGGTGCCCGCCCCTCCCGCGGGTCCTTCGGCCTAAACATCGAGTCAACAAGCATCGATCCAATTCCCAACGCCCCGATTGCCAATCCATCCGTCGGATAGAACGTGATTCCTTTTCCTTCTCATTCGTTGCTCGACATTCATTCAAGAGACGAATGTCGTCGACACCACAAAGAAGAAATAACCATGACGAAGTCAACAAAAAGCGGAAGGTGATTTCTTCCCCTTCTTTCTGTCTGTCATATCACAGAAGAAGTAGAACGACGAATAAACAACTATGGGCGGAAGTACAACGGACGGATGGGATGGTTTGATGGAATATCTCTCTCTCGTTTTCTTATCTGGGGGAGGAATGGGCTCTTTCCTCGTTTCACTTCTCCTCTTATTCAAGTTCTCCCAGTGCTTATGGTGAGGGACGATACTGTTCTGTTTTCCTCGTTGTGGGACATACACATCCACCCTTTTATTTCTTTTGTCTTGGGCATAGGAACCGGCGTTCATATGAAAGGGTAGATTAAGAAAGTTGTCTGATTTTTTTCATTACTGTCATACTTTAGCTGTTGTCTACTGTACACTCGTGAGAAAAGTACAAAAAAGAAACGGATCATGTCTTCAATTCAATGAGCAGCATGTGGGATGGAAGACCACAAAGATATCAAATTGTTTTGATCTTCTCGTAATTGTATAAATGTGAATTTGTATTTATTGATAGTTTTAGACAGCTCACCCACCTTACGCCTTCCATCCACTGACTATGTATACCACATCCTCATCCGCCACCGGGTGACTCAACCCTACCCTTTGGGGGATATGCCTCGCGCTGGCGCCCCATACTAGGGCGTATTTGAACGTGTCCTTGAGTGTTCTGTGGATGCGGTCGCAAACGTCCTCGATGGTGCTGTTGCTCCGTACGATCAAAGCCTCGCTGAAATCTGGGTCAGTGCCCTTGCGCTTCGTGTATATGCGAATGAGGTTGAGCTCCCTCCAGCACCGCTCTACAACGTCTTGAATACCCAGATCGAGCTCACAACTCATGACGACGGTGTGGGGTTCGCGTGCTAGCTTGTCGAGGAAGTCGAGCGACACGCTGTCAATCTTGTTGTAGACGTAGAGGCACTTGATATACTTCCTGTGGTTAGCCATGATGACATCGATCAAGTCGTCCACGGTGCAGTTATCGTCGCGGACTAGGACCTCGCAATTCAGAATCTTATAGTCGCGCAGAATGTTCATGATCATCTTCTCGTCGATGCCCTTGGGGGTAGACTGAAAGGTAATCTTCATCCCGCCGGCCTTCTTAGGTTTGAGATAGATATTCCTGTTATCGTGAGTTAGTGATCTAGGGGCAGGGGTCCAATTTACCCACCAATGCCTACATTGGTGACGAACCAGATCCCCACCAAGGGACAATGTATTTGGTTGAAAATCTGGTTCATTACAGAACGAAGGCATTGGCGGGTAAAGGGGATAGCAAGGCACTCACGGTGGCTCTCTGTTCAACCGAATTCCGACAGCTTCCAGTTCTGCCTCCAGCAACGCTCTCTGCTCAGCTCTCTTGGTTGCGTCCAAAACCATGAGAATGAGGTCACTCGTCTTCGCGGCTGAAATGACCTGACGACCTCTACCCTTGCCCTCCGCTGCTCCTTCAATGATACCAGGCAAATCCAGGAGCTGGATTTCGGCGCCGCCATATTCGAGTACGCCGGGAATAGCCGTAAGAGTGGTGAAAGCATATGAAGCGACCTCGGACTTCGTCTTGGTGACCTTCGACAAGAATGTGGATTTACCGACTGATGGGAAACCGACGAGTGCTATTCTCGCATCACCACTCTTGCTCACGTCAAAACCAGCGCCACCACCACCACCGGCACCCGGACCAGGTTCAAGCAACTGTGCACGAAGACGAGCAAGCTTTCTGACACCAAGTCAGAACACTGAAGAAGCACAGGGGTCATATCACTCACTCACCCCTTCAAAAGACCGAGATGATATTCTAGGGGTATGTCAGCCAATCTGTGGATCAAGACTTGTGTATAGTGGAGAAGCTTTAGACATACCAGTTGCCTTGTTCTCTGTGATGGGTATCAGTCAATAAAATGACCTATAAGATGGATATGGTGGGACAAACTCTGAGTCCTCCTCATCTCCTCCTCAATCCTTGTGTCTTCATGTCAGCTAGCCGCATGTACATGGAAATACTGGAAACCGTGCATCCAGCTCCCGTCACAACTCACTCCTTGATCTTTTCTGTAATGTTCACCATCTTGACTGATAGTGGGTCCTAACCAGTCCTGGCTATCTCTTCCAAATATGTGTTGTTGTAAAAGTAGGAAAAAGTGATTGACTTTGGCGTCGCAGCTGGACGAATCCTGGCCAGTTTCCTTGATACTTTGGACTTTAACCCCACGCTCAGAAGCGGACGCGGCAGAATTCAGACGGGCAAGGAGGGGCACGCTAACTTTCTCACCGCTTTTGGGATACCCATAAGGTTCCACTGCCGAGAGTGGGTTCAAGGTGGGTCTTGACCGGGTTCACGTCCAGAACCTTTTCCAGAGCAACGGCTCGCGCCAGGATAATTGTGTACAGCGCGACATCACCACTGTGGAAATTGTCCAGAGCATCATCTTCACCAAAGTTCAACATTCAACCTACCCGAGGACTAGTTCTCTCCAATAGCATGGCAGACACCGAAAATGATGCGCAGGAGCTTGCGCTCGCCACAATCAACAATAACAACGAAGTTGCACCTCCGACGGAGAAGAAGGTCAAGAAGATTGTGAGACGCAAGAAGAGACCTGCGCGACCCCAGGTTGACCCAGCTACGGTTAAGAACGAGTTGCCCCAGCAAACTGGAACTATCTACAATGTCTGGTACAACAAATGGTCAGGAGGAGATCGCGAAGACAAGTACAGCAGTCAAACTAAGGCGCCAAATCGATGCGTAATCTCTACCGACGCTGGCTACACCCGCGCCGATGCCCACCCCGGAACACCATTCTGTCTCTACTTTGCGCGGGGGATATGTCCCAAGGGTCAGGATTGCGATTATCGCCATGCGCTGCCGGGACCTTACGATATCCCTCCACAGAACCAGGACTGTTTTGGTAGAGATAGGTTCTCGGATTATCGAGACGACATGGGTGGTGTCGGATCCTTTTCGCGACAGAATAGAACGATCTACGTTGGCCGTATTCACGTCTCGGACGATGTCGAGGAGATTGTTGCGCGCCACTTCGCCGAGTGGGGGACCATTGAGCGGATCAGAGTCTTGAACACCAGGGGAGTTGCGTTTATTACGTATACGAACGAAGCAAACGCTCAGTTTGCCAAAGAGGCTATGGCGCATCAAAGTCTTGATCACAACGAGATCTTGAACGGTAAGCAGAACTTTCGTTTAGGCAATCTACTCGTTCTGAAGCTAACAATCAATTAGTGAGATGGGCAACTGAAGACCCCAACCCCATGGCACGAAAACGGGAGGCGAGGCGCATCGAGGAGCAGGCAGCCGACGCCATTCGCAAGGCGTTACCGGAGGCTTTCGTTGCGGAGATAGAAGGCAAGGACCCAGAGGCGAGGAAACGACGAAAGATTGAAAGTAGCTACGGATTGGAGGGGTATGAGGCACCAGACGAGGTTCATTTCGCTCGCGGACCGAATGCTGTCAATCCAAGAGGGCGAGAAGGTTATGAGTTGGACCATGAGCAGCGGTTAATGCTTGAGGCAGCAGAAGACGCTCAGGCGGCGGAGGAGGCTCAATACGAGCAACAAAACCCTAAACCAGAGAAGGGAGGCATATTATCGAGCAGCACCCTGGCAGCTCTTCAGGCCGCACGGGTGTCGGTTGCATCAAAACCAAAGGCCACGGCTCCTGCAGGGCCACTAGTAGCCTATGACAGCGACAGCGATTAAAGACCGGTGGGATAAAAGTGAACAGATACAATTTTAGATATGTATAAACATATATACAGCACGATACTAATTCTTTGAGAGAAATATCCTATTTTAAGAATTAAATATTCTAGAATACAACATCTCATGCCGTCCAAACCACAAATCCATGACAGGCACATTTTGCCCTGCCATTTCAACCGGCGTGTCCCACTCTCTCGCAATCATTGAGTCAATGAAGCCCTGAACCACCCCGCTGGAGAGCGTCCTCTGCGCCTGGTAAGGACCAAACATGCCCGCCCTCACCGCGGCTGAAACCAAAGCCTTGACGTGTCCCAGCAAGAACACGTAGGTTGTTTCTTGTGCTGTTAAACCCACTATTCGACATATAGCGCCGAATAAAGGTGCGAGATGTGCCGAGGCCGCAGGAATTTCCTCGGCGCTGCTCTTTTTGACTAGTTTCGAAAAGGTTTTAAGATGCTCTACGGAACCGTGAGAGGCGGTGGGAGAAAACTCATGTTGGAAGCTCCTCTCCCATATACCGAGGAGCGCTCTGCCTTGGGCGATGGACGCTCTCCGACCGACAGTGCAGATGATACTGGCGTCCTGGACGTCGTCTAGCTCTGCTAGGGAGCGAAAGGATGGGTCTCGGTATGCGGCTAAGAGGAAAGGGAGAGTAGTCGAGGCGTAGGATGATATGGACAGCGGGAGGAAGGAGCTGAAAGATGCCGAGGAAGAAGATGGCGACAAGGAAAAGAAGTGTTTGTGGTGGGCTAGGTATGACTCGAGGCCTGATGAGAAGGCGAATGAGCCGAGGGGTAGGGCTGAGTCTGAGAGGAGGAGCAGGAAGTGAGATGATGATGGGGGGACTGGGAGAGCTGTTAGTGGAACTTGATTGAAGTTTGTGAAAACGAGGTTAAAGGGGGGTATGAAAATACTTGGTTGAGGTGAGCCAGGTGATGTTAATGATTGTTGCCGAGATCGGCTGCGCTTCGCTTTTGCTTCTGTGAGGCGGCGCTCGAGGTCGGCGATTTCATTTTCTAGTACTTGGTCGTCATTGCAGACGCTTTCTGAGGTGAAGTATGACATCGTCAGATTTGGTTCATTTCTTTCTCAATCGGATTGATCTAGTTATGAGGAGGCCCGTCGATATTCATATGTAGGGATGCAATTGATAAGCTTATCGACCAAACAGACACCTCCATTTCAATTGTATTATTATCACAATCAATTACAACTGCTGCTTCCACTTAAAAAAAAAACACAAACCACAAGCTATGACAAACAATAACAACCACAAAAATTGATGATATTCCGAACGCCGAAACCATGCTGCCAAAGGTTTATTTCCTCCCTTTCCCATAGTATGATATTCGCACTTTATGTACGAAGGCCTAGACAACGCAACTCCCAGTCCTAATGCTCTTGGCCATATTAAACCCGTTATTTCCATGCCCATTCTTCAGAGACCTATGAACCTGGCTAATATGGCCTTAGATTCTCCTTGTTTCTGTCCACACCTTTCAGCTCCCTTTCAGCTCTTCTCCTCTGCAGCCGCGCTATCGCAGCAGCCTTCCGATCAGCAGGTATAGTCTTCACCTGTGAGGCATTGATTGTGGTGGTCCATACAGCGCTACTGTTTGGATCTTGCGCCGTGTTTGTCGTTGTAGTCCCAGTGCCCCCAAGTCGCGCGTACTTGTCCTGCACGAGATCAATTTCCGGAGTTGCGGCTTCGCTCTCAATCACAGACAAGGGTCTAGTGGCAGATCTCCTTCCCACATGTTCCAAGGATGCCCGACTGCTGATGCGCGCCTCGCGGCCGCCATCGCCGGAAAGCCTGCCAAGTGAGTCTCTAGACCCCCTTGCCGCCGTTGATCCTGACCATGACGATCTTACCCGTCGATCTGCTCGGCCGAGTGGTTGTGGTATCTCGTCGTGTGACGACTGGGACGAAGATGATGAATTGCGGGTTTCCGGCTTATTTGCCCTGTCAATGAGAACTGTAGACACCCCTGGCGTCGATTTCCTGCCGAGTTCTGTCTCTATCTTCTCTCGAAGGGCCCTTGACGCTTTGAGGGTTTCATCTTCCTCCTGTCGCCGAGCGGACTTGTAGCCTTCCACGGGTCGCCTCGCCCTGGATCTAGTCTCGGCTATAGTTGTTGCTGATGATGAGGTTTTCTTCTGAGCACCCGCACGTTCTTCTAATTCTTTCAGTTCTTTTAGCCGCTGGGCATTTTCTTCCTCTGTCTTGATAGCTCTCAAAGCGGCTAGTCTTTCACTGCTGCTCCTGGGTCTCTCATCAAGAGATATGCGAATGGGTAACGTTCGTCGAGACTCAGGGTCTCCCTTTTTAAGACTTTCGATTTCCTTCTGTAGTCCGGAAATTATTTCCCCTTTCTTCTCAGATACTTCCAGAGCTTCCGTTAACCGCTTTTTGGTGTTTTCCTTGAGCTCTGCATAAAGGTTCTGCGTCTCCTCCAGATTCTTTTCCAAGCCTTGTACTTTCGAGCTGCTCTTAGTAAGTTCACTGGACAATTTTCGGTTTTCCTCTGCGAGCTTCGTCGCACGTTGTTCAGAAATCTTGAGATCGGACTTCAGGCGATCTCGCTCCTCTCGCAGCTGTTCGAGTTCGCGGAGCTGTGATCTGGCTTTTCTGAGTTCTCTCTGGGTTTCGAGAATGGTTTGTTGAGTCCGCGGTGACGTTCGTCGCTTGCCAATGCCTCCACGGTCCAACTCATCATTCTCACCATGAAGTAGATCTTCCAGCTCTTCCACCTGAATCTTATACTCCCGTGCAAGCTCGGTTTGCTTACTTAGCTCGCCCATCAGCCTGGTATCTGACTCGCCACCATTTCTCCTTTTACTGATTGCCACCTGGCGGGTTATTTCTGCAATTTTGCTCTCCATCTCCTTAACTTTATCCTGCTCCTCCTTGAGCTTCTCTGCAAGATCAAGGGCCTCCGCATCCTTTTGCTTCGCATACGACTTTACAAGATGCTTGTACTTGACAAGTTTCTCGAGCTCTGCCTTTGCGTCTGCATGGTAAGTCTCGAAATATGACTTCCAGTATTTGCCCGATCGAGAATGTGGTTCGTTCAAGTCTGTCGTGATGTCGGCATCAAAATCGGACTCGTCGTCGTCGTCCTCATCATTATCTTCCTCATCGTCGACTTCTTCCCAGACATCCTCCGAATCTTTGCCCTGGGAAGCAAAATCCCTCGCGTCCGTCACAGTATCATCATCCCGGTTGGTTCTAGCATCCTCCATGGTTTTCAACAGTCTGGTCTTCGGTCGAGGGATTGGTGTGTCGGCGGGTCTGTCATCCCATGCTGTAGGGGCCTTATTTGTCGCTCCATCTGAAAGACTACTGGTACTGCTCCTCGCTGGTCCTCCTGAGCCCTGCTTGACATCATGCCCAAATGATACTCGCTTCCGACGGCTTGTTCCAGTTCCTGGTGTGAGGAGAATACCGGGAGGTCTCGGTGGTGATATAGGGACAGAATTTTGATGAGCCAATTTGTTGTTTTTCTTTTTGTTCATTGCGGCTTTGCGCTCTCGCTGTGCGGGGGTTCCAAACAACGCAGTCTTCAATGCGCGCACGGCAAAAACGGGCGCAGGAGTGTCGGGAATATCGAGCTGAGTAGTATCCTCTGTACTTTTGTCAGTTTGGGTTGTCAATAGCCACTTGAACCTTTCGCCGTACCTCCCCCTCCCCCTCCTGCGGCCGCGTCGCGCGCATTGTCGGAATTGCGCTTGAGCGCCCAGCTAATCATCGCGTCTCTCTACTGTCAAGTGATGCAACTCAGTTGATGGCTACATTCATGAAATGGTACTTGGAAGATTTTCAGGCTTGTTGGAAACTTGGGGAACAAGCAGCAGCCCTCGAGGCTGGATGTCGTCGAGGGTGTTGTTTACTCGATTGCCGGATCCAGCCAGTGAAATCATAGTTCTTGGTTACAGCGAGCGGCGCACACCCGAACGGGGCTGCGGGTTGGCCAGGGTCTGGGCGCGTTCTGCGCGTAAGTGGGGCTGTTGAAGCTAAGAACCTGGAAGGCGGGGCTGCGGGGCGGTCCCGGTTCTCTGTCAACAACCTCTCCCGCAAGATGGACCCCTGGTGCCCTGTAACCTGAAACTTTCGCCTGAAATAAAGTAAAAACCGACAGTTCTTGATTTGTATTCTAAGAACATGGCATCGGAATCCTGAGTGGTGGGATATAATGGATAGGTATACTTGCAAGCAAATTCATAATCCTAGCTCTCCATCTGCGGAATGAATCCACTGCTCTTTCGCAGGCTTTCTAGAATATGCAAATTAGGTCACACTCAAGTGCCTTTCAGCGGCCACTCGACTAAACAGCACAGTGGACGTTGAGATTCTAGACCCCACCATCAATCAAGCCTTCCGTCCCATTGAGTTTCCAGGTTCCTTTCCATTGAGTTTCCAGGTTCCTTTCTAAATGAATCAAACGTATTGTATCATCTAATGAAGTCAAGTCAGATTTGGATGTTGCCCAATTAATGCTTTTCACCTTTAATGCAAACATCCCCCCCCAAAAAAAACATCAGCGACAGCACTCACCATCTCATCCACACAAGCTCCCGGCCACACTGACTCACCAACACCTGAGTCCAAGTGCTTGTCTCAAGCTCAACAATTATCTATCACCCACTGCTACCTACCACTAAGATTGTATTACATAACATTCGGTATTGGTGATGGCACCAGGGAAGGGGGCTCGCAAAAAGCCAACGCCAACAGCGGCAAAAAATAAAGGAACTGATAGCAGCTTTCCTGGTCTCAACGCCCCAGGTCCGGCGCCGAGCTCAACAAAGACCCAATATCAAGAACTTCAAGAAAATGAGGTACTGGCATTACAAGCAATTTATGGGGACGATTTTATTCCACATGCCGCGGCTCACAGTGCCTGGAAGGTATGTTCATAGCTTTCATCCATATCCTCATGTCAATGACTAATCGTGCCATGTTTTGAAGAAAACCGAGCCTTCATTTGATATCCGAATCAGGGCTTCCTCAGATGATGAACTTGCCATGACCCTGGCTGTTGTTATGGTAGCCACATACCCAAAGTCCCCTCCACTCTTGACAATCAAAGATGACGGTGACCTCCGCGAATCAACAAAGTTTAAGATTCAGAAATTCGTCGAGACACAACCTAAGATCTGGGCTCAAGAAGAGCGGGAAATGATTGACGGGTTGGTTGAGGGTATTCGAGATATTCTTGAAGAGGCAGCTTCAAAGAAGGCACAGGGTCAGGAGTTGCCATCGCTCGAGGAGGAGAGAGCAGCCCACGAGGCAGAGTTGGCAATATTGGCGCAAAATGAGAAGAAGCTCCAAGAAGAGGAGAAGGAAAAGGAGATACTTGAGGAAGAGAGGGTTCTTGGGGATATGGTGAAGGAAGAAATTGCAAGGCAACGGTCCAGGGCAAAAGAATCGAGGAAAAAGAACAGGACTCAACACTTGTCCCCCGATCGAGTTCAAGAAGATCCAACCGAAAACGACGTGGCTGTTGCTTTTGATCAACCATGCAAATTGACCGATGGCATCGGCGACGTTCTGTATTTCCGAGACGTCATTGGCAGAGCCGTCTTCCTCGAAGGCCCTGTTACCACGGTTTACAGAGTCAAGCCAGTTCTTGCCGCGAAAGTTGTGCGCCCGACTCTTGCTTTGAAGCAAATCGATATTCGATCTCACGGCAAAGACTCTGTTCAGTTCAAGAAGCAGCTGCAGGCATTGGAAGCTTTGTTGGAGTCTCTCAAGCCCCTACATCACCAGAATCTTCTGCAGCTCATCAACTTCAAGATTGACCGCTCCATCAGCGATGCTGACTCATCCACGCCTACTGTTTGGACTGTCAGTGTTCTTACTCCCATGTCCGATAGGGGACCTTTGGACGAGCTTTTGGAGCTGGCCGGGCAAATTGACATCAGCAAAGCAAAGTTATGGACTGTCGACCTTCTTGATGCGTTGTCATACTTACACAATAATGGCATAATACACCAGGATATCCATCCAGGCAATATTCTGCTCTGCCGGGCGCCTGCAGGTGACATTGTCCCCAAACTTGCTGATGCGGGCTTCCAGCGAGAACTACACCAGATAGGCACCAAGGTCGCCAGAATATCCACAACCAGATCGGCCAAGTCAGTGTATTGGTATCCGCCGGAAATTGCTGGAATATCGAAACCCCAACTCACGCAAAAGACGGATATTTGGGATTTTGGAACGGTATTCCTCCAGATGGTCTTTGGTTTAAATGTCACGGAGAAATATCATTCTCCTTCGGCCCTCATGGACTCTTTATCGTTGTCCAATCCCTTAGAAGAACTGGTGTCGAAGTTCTTCAAATCAGACCCCAAAAAACGCCCTCGTGCATTCGAACTTGGCTCAAGCGAGTTCTTAGCCACGAATGCCCCTATTCTGGTCGAGAATGACTCTGCTCTGTCAAATTCCCTATTAACGCTGCCCCACGGTATGCCACGGAGACTGCGGCATGACTCCATGAATAAAAGTGCTGCCACATCGAGATACCTGGAGGATTATGTCGAGGAGGCACGATTAGGAAAAGGTGGTTTTGGTGAAGTCGTTCGTGCCAGAAAGATGATCGACAACCGTCTGTATGCCATCAAGAAGATAACGCAGAGATCACAGGAGACCCTGTCTGAGATGTTAAAGGAAGTACGTTTACTCTCACAGATGAACCATCCTGCGGTTGTTCGGTACTTTAATACTTGGCTGGAAGAAACGATGGACTTTGCTAGCTCGACGGACGATGACGACTCTTCATCAGACTCCTCCAGTACCCAAAATGGCTCAAAGAGGCCCATCTCTCGGAACATTGACATTGAATTTGCCGAGAGCAAGAGCAGAGGACTTGATTTTATGTCATCTAGCGGACACCCAGATTTAGGTTGGAATTCCGATGACGAGGATACAGAAGAAGATGATGATGAATCGGATGATAACGAAGATGGGTCTGATGATTCAGACTCGGACGAAGAGGATACTTCAACCGTGGGGGGGAGTGCTTCAAATGCACAGCTTCAGGTGCCCATCAGACCACCCAGAAGGCCAAGCGCTCGGCCTTTCCGAACGATCATGTACATCTCCATGGAGTACTGCGAGAAGCGCACATTACGTGACTTAATTTCTAGGAACTTGCATAGAGATACACAGGAACTCTGGCGCTTGTTCCGTCAAATTCTGGAAGGACTTGCCCATATACACAGTCTTACAATCGTCCATCGCGATCTCAAACCCGAAAATGTCTTCATCAGTGCAGGCCCCGATGGCTACGACAATGTCAAGATTGGCGACTTTGGGCTTGCCACAAGCGGACAGCTAGTTCCCGACAAGAACCCGCAGAATGTGGATTCAGGCGATATGACCAGGAGTATTGGCACGGCTGTCTATGTTGCCCCGGAAGTGAGGACGGGAGGCGGTGGCTCGTATACTGCCAAAGTGGACATGTATTCTTTGGGTGTCATCTTCTTTGAGATGTCATATCCTCCGATGCTTGGTATGCAACGTGCTTTGACACTGGAGCAAGTGCGACATAACCCACCGGTGCTTCCTTCGGATTTTAAGGCAACCGATAAGAACCATACGGATATATTGCTATCTTTGCTCAATCACAACCCTAAAGAACGCCCTTCTAGTGCTGAGCTCTTGAAGAGCGGCAAAATGCCTGTTCAGATGGAGAGTGAAGCTATTCGGCGTGCTATCGCTGGGATGGCTGATCCAAGCTCGCCGTACTTTGAGAAGATGCTCAGTGCACTTTTTGCGAGACAGGTCGAACCGGCAAAGGATTATGCTTGGGATATGGGGTCTTCAAGTCCCAGCCCAGCTGACCTGATGCGCCAGTACATCGTAAAGGACACTCTTGTGTCCATTTTTCGAAGACATGGCGCTGTTGAGACGCCGACAGCCTGTCTTTACCCCCGCTCAACACACTATGGGCAAAATGCTGTTCGACTGCTTGATCAAAACGGCACGGTTTTGCAATTACCCTTTGACCTGGTGATGGGACACGCTCGCTCTCTAGCCAGAATAGCACATGGCCCCGTTGTCCAGCGATCATATTCCTTTGGCAATATCTTCCGTGATCGTCACGACGGAGGTCAACCCGATGTGTATGGAGAGGTTGATTTCGATATCGTCACTACGGACGCTTTGGACCTTGCGTTGAAAGAGGCAGAAGTCATCAAGGTTTTGGATGAGATCGTAGCCGCCTTCCCTACCACGTCAGCCACGCCCATATGTTTCCAGATCGGCCATTCAGATCTATTACACTTGATTTTTGAGTACTGCGGTGTAGATCTCAATACGAGACAAGCTGCTGCAGATGTTCTCAGCAAACTTAACATTCGGAACTTCACCTGGCAAAAAGTACGTGGAGAGCTCAGGTCGCCCCTGGTTGGGATATCAGCAACCTGTGTGGATGAGCTGCAGCGATTCGATTTCAGAGGTAAGTAATCAGCAGCTGGAAACCCCTTCATCTTTGGATCTCAACTAACATAAAACAGACACCGCAAGCAAGGCCATTGCAAAGCTTAGAACCCTTTTCGAGGGAACTGAATTCTCGCAAAGGGCTTCGTCTATTTTGGCCCATTTAAAAGATGTTTTACAGTATGCAAAGAAGTTCGGCGTGATGAGCAAGGTTTACATCGCCCCGCTCAGCAGCATAAACGAATCTTTCTTTCGGGGCGGAATTCTTTTTGCTTGCCTTTACGACAAGAAGGTCAAGGATGTCTTTGCAGCTGGCGGTCGTTATGACAGTCTGATTAAGGAACACCGTCCTAAAATCGGCGGCCGCTTTGAGGAAAGACATGTTGTTGGCTTCAGCTTGAACTGGGAGAAGCAGTTGGCGAAGCAGGTACCAAAAAGCACAGGGAAAGCATTTCTCAAGAAAGCTGCCGAGGAAGAAAGTCAGGGTATCTTTAGCACGAAGCGCTGTGATGTTCTGGTAGCCAGTTTCGACCCAGCCGTCCTCCGGTCCTCCGGTATCGAGCTCCTCCAGACCCTCTGGGCACACAACATCAGTGCCGAGCTCTCCCGTGACGCTCGCTCACCCGAAGAGCTCATGAGTAGCTACCGAGAGGAGTCCTTTAGCTGGATTATCATTATTAAGCAAGATAATATGCTCAAGATCAAGACCATGGGAAGAAAAGATGCACCTGATGCCGATATCGCCGCCAAAGAGCTGCTCAGTTGGCTCAAATCCGAAATTCGCGAGAGAGACTCTCGCGCAAACACGAAACTCCGCCCTACTCTTCATCAAACCCCGCGGAACATGCCAGCAATGCTCCGTACCATTCCTCACCCTCCGCACTCTGAATCGGCCAACACGGTCGACGGAGAAACCGAGCAGGACGTTCACGTTCTAGTGGCCCATACAAAAAGCAAAAAGTTTAACCGCCGGGCTGTCCTCGAGAAAGCACAGGCGAGCGCCTCAAGATTGGTTAATGAATTCTTGGAGGGCCCGATCGCGGCTATTGAAACGTCGGATGACGTGATGGACCTGATCAAGTCAACTTGCATCACTGATTCGGACAGCTGGCGCAGGGTTGAACAGAGTGTGCGAACCGCAGAAAAGAAGTACATTAGGGAGATTTACGACATGCTCATGGCCTGGCGGTCGGAGTGGGAGGTCAAGAAGGGCCCCGCGCACGCGTTTGTGTATAACTTTAGGACGGGCAAGTGTATCTATTATGACTTGGGGGCTTAGGTCGCCCCTTCGGTACACAACGGCAGTGCGGCAAGTCCGAACTTGGAGAAGAGGAGAAAGAGAGGTTTCTCTTTCGGTTGAGTTTGGGGGATTTGGGTCAAATGGTAAATGGGGGAATGGGAAGCTATCTATCTGCCTTGGACTTTTTCTGTATCTGGTATGTTCAACCGAGTGGTAATCACCTGCTGGGTAAAACAACGGGGACAGAAATACTTTTCTTTGGCTTTCTTCGGTTCCGGTTAGGGGCGTTTATACGGACAGGTCATTTAAGTCAGGTTGATACCCAAGATAACGGAAGGAAATGAATTTCGATCATTAATGTGGGTTTCTTTTTTCTTTTCTCTACCCCAATGTGAATCTCATTGTCTCTGTGTAAATTCACAAATTTTATACATTAATGCAACGAAGCTTATTAGCTTAGTCATTTGTTGCTTGGTGTTTTGGTTAGTCCTTTTTTTTTTGGGGGGGGGGGGGGGGGATCCCTGCAAACCAACAGTTTGACGGGACACAGCCAAGCAAGATCGCTGGAACATGCATTCGAATCCTTTCTAGTGTAGACTGGGCCAACCGTGTTCGTTTTTTCCCGCTTGGCGCCCGTGCAGGGTCGAAAAAAGGGTGAGGTTGACAACTAAAACAACAAAACAGTGACTTATAGAAGATAACTTTATCTGTTACCCAGTAGGCTTATCGTTGTTTAAAGATGGGGTAATTCTTATTTTGTTTATTTTCTCTGTTCAAGTTATTCTATTCAACCGTCTGTATAGCTTCCTGTGTTGGACCAAGGGGGTTCATCACCTTCTCAGCTCATTTGAAGGTTTGTCTCAACCCCTTGATGTCGTATTGGCCCCCCTATCGTGACCAGATAGGGGATGAGACTAACCTGCCTGCCTTCGCAGCAAATCCTTCAGACACACAATAATGTCACGATTACGGAGGAGGTCACCAGAACCCTGGAAACGTGTTGGTCTTGGCTCGCGCCGGAACAGTCCCTCGTTGTCATCATCATCGCTCTCGTCGCGTTTTCGTTATATTATTTCAGCCATGTTTCGCAGACGAACCAGCAGTCTGCGTTCTCTCTTCATCTTATCAGTTTTTGGGTTGTTTTTCTTTTGGATTATCTTGCCATATGATAATGTAATCCGACTCGCGGTCCGCTGGAACTTGATACAGCTCAAGTATTCACTAACCTCACGCGCGAGCGAGAACTGGGTGTTTTCAGCTCGGCCAGAGTTCCCTGTTGATTTGGGGGAGGACGTGTTGGTGATTTTGAAGACCGGATACGGCACGAGGGATAGAGTCCCGGCGTGGCTCGAGGCCTTGAGGGAGGGGAGTGAGTTTAGGGATGTGCTGGTCATTGCTGACTATGACTCGAAACCGGGGGAGGAGTTTGAGTGGAAGGAAGAAGGGAAAGGGTTGAAGGTGCATGATATGGTCAAGAAATCTTTTGAGCATAAGACGATGAAGGGTATGGAAGGGCACCGTAGGGTTGTCAAGTACAACAGGTTAAAGGAGGCCGTGGAGAGTGGGGATCATGAAAGGGGGTTGAAGTTGTCGAGAGAGTTTGGATGGGAGTTGGATGCTCTAAAGGTATGTCTTATTGGTTGGGGGTTTTTGTTCCCCAGGAGGTGCGAGCGGAAAGATGCTAACATGGTGTTTATGGAGTTTGTTTCTGGGTTGGAGTTTGCATACGACCGCTTTCCTAAGAAGAAGTGGTACCTCTTGGTCGACGACGACACGTTTGTCGTGCAACCGTCTCTGAAGCCGTTTCTGGCACATCTCAACCCCGAGGAGACACATTATCTCGGGAATGCAGTGGGCGACTTCAAGGCCCGGTTTGCGCATGGAGGATCTGCCATCATTCTATCCCAAGCTACGATGCAGTCGCTCATTGTCGACAACTCGCGGGCCTTTTCAAGGTTTTATCTTGACTCCCTTGATGAGGTATGGGGTGACAGATTGCTAGCCATGGCCCTGATAAAGATTGGCATTTACCTGGATGAAACTTACTGTCACTTGTTCAATGGGGAGCCGCCCCTTTACAGCAAAATTCGCCCTGACAGGATATGTTCGCCGATGCTGTCATTCCATACCTTGCCGTCGCCGGCCAAGATGCTCCAGGTTGGTGAGCACTTCAAGAACATCAGTAAACCCGTTTTCTGGCTCGACTTGTGGGATATCTATGGGATTATGCCACCATGGAGGCAGGAAAATCAGGATGCGACGATGCAGAAGAACTGGGATCACGTCGGTGAGCCTGACGAGGCCACCCTCACCGTCACAAACGTCAAAAAGGCCGAGGATTGCCTGAAGAATTGCAACCGGCGAGCGCGCACTTGTCTCGCGTGGACATGGGAGTCGGAAACGCGGATCTGTCACATCAGCTCATGGATGGTTGTTGGGGGCGAGGCGAGCGGCAAGGTATCTGGGATAAATCTGCCGCGGGCAAGGACTTTGGAGTCAAACTGTCTTTTGTATTGATGATTTCTGAATGATGTGAAGATATAGCAATGTACATATACATGTCGATACTTTTCGTGGGTACGGATTTAAGAACAAGGGGGGACCCGGTGTTAGACTGCCAGGTTATGCTTGATGCTCTGGGGAAATGCCCGCAGTTTACGACAGAGAAGAACATAGGTAATAATATGAAGCATAATTATTAGTCTGTGACCATTCTTCCTCCTTTACGAGACCTGCTCGAGGTGTTTCACAGAAATTTATTTGCACGCATTCAGCAATGACTGATGTGCCGTGTCAAAGGTCAGACCGGCCAATAGAACCCCTGCTTCCAGACTTTTTAGTTAAGACGCACCCCCAAAAGGTCAATTCGCGTCGCCAAGGCTTATTGGCTCAATCCTCCCGTCTTTTCGCCAAAGGAGTACCTGGAAAGTCCCTAGCAGGTTGCCATCAGCAGTGGATCTATCAATTATGCGCCTCTCCATTCGGGTATCGGTTGTCTTTTGGGGTATATTTTTGCTTGGAGGATTCATTTATATCATCACCAGCTTGCTGAGATTCAAGCAGATATTCTTTGAACATGCCGGCCTCGTCTTAACCCAGGCCGAAGTGGCCGAGGCGTACGCGAACCACAGCACCGACAACCGCGTCGAGCATATTCCCAAGGTCGTCCACCAGGTATTCCATAATTGGAAAGATCCCGGCAATGACATGCTGCCGGACGATTGGTTTGAGAATCGCAACAATTGCATCGAGTTAAACCCGGATTTTGAGTTTATGGTAAGGAGGTGGTGGGAGCAGACGGCTCGCAAATAAGCTTTAGATACTAACCGGGTTTCTTCAAATGCAGCTCTGGACCGAAAAGAAATCCCGAGACTTTATCGAAGCCGAGTATCCCTGGTTTCTCCGAACGTACGATGGCTATCGATACAAGGTGCAGAGGGTCGATGCGGTTCGTTACTTTTTGCTGCTACACTATGGGGGTATCTATATGGACTTGGATAACGTATGTTGGTGATCCTTTTCCTTTCAGTGTTATACTGAACACGGGAAGCCGTACTTTGTTACGCCGAAATGAACTCTAATTAACAACTGTACGAAATTCCCAGGGTTGTAAAGCTGCCTTGGACCCGCTGCTCTATTACCCGGTCTGGATAACCGATGGTGGTCGTGGTGCTCTCAGCAACAACATTATTGCTGCGAAGCCGAACCACCCGTTTTGGACCCACATTACCATGTCGCTTATTTCTTACGACTGGAACTGGTTCTTCCCATATATTACTATCAGTTTTGCTAGTGGACAATGGTTCGAAACGGCAGTGTGGGAGAAATACCACTCTCTCCTTCCTGCGCCCCCTGAGAACCAGGAAATTGAGCATCGCCTATACCGCCTAATCATGGACGACCGACCAGAGGCTGACGAGTGGGTGTTCTTCACCCAAGAACGCGGAGGAACCTGGGTCAACTGGGACAACCGCCTGTTCTTAGCGGTGGGCGATCATCTCTTCTGGCTCTTTTCTGTCCTGATTGGCAGCCTGGCTCTCATATTCTGGGTGGGAATGCGATGTGTACGAAAATACAGGAGCGGCTATTCGCGTCTCAAGAACGTACCCAACAGAGTGGTTTAGAAGGCCATTTGTCTGAAGGGTTTCAGCGTCGTGCGTTGTTAGGCTGCGACCGCGCATCTCGTGCCCCGGAAGAAAATTTCAGCAGCTGAGCCAGAGCTGGGCAGAGGGGACGAACATTCCTTTATACAGTTGAACACTCGCCCCCCCGAGACGGACAACCTACAGCCAGTGATTTCTCAACGTTACCCTAGCTTGCTGCTAGGTACCATTGAAGGCTCGCATGAGCTTGGCAAATTGGAGTGACATGCCGAATTCGGCATTGGGGGCAAGAATCGGCTTGGGAGGACTCAGAATGTGTGGATTAATAATATCTCATTTCGAGCAAGTAGAAGTGTTGGCAAGGTGTAGAATCGTCTATTTGAATTGGTGTTGTGGACGGAGGGTGCATGTGTACGATCAGCCCGACTACAGGTTTAAGGTGGACAGTTGCTATACAGGCCGGTAGAAAGGAAAGCAGATACCTCCTTTCTTTTGACTTTAACCGATTGGATAACGGCACTAATAGACAGGAAAGCTTTCTACGAGAAGCTGGGGGGAACATAAATAAAAGGCATTTCATCCAATATTCTTTTGGCTCATCGACATATTGATAATACTACCCGAGAGCCCGAGAGTCAGAACTTTGCCTCCCAAGTTGCTGTTAGGCTGAAGGCCTGAAGCACAGCTCCGCAGGCATCTGACGCAATCGGTGAAATCAAATGTCAATGATTCACCAACAGGCTCTTTTAATAGTCACATGGGTTGAAAAGAAACTAATTTACCGGTATGATACCACGATGCGGGCTACCCTTGGGCCTTGCGGACGAGGGGGCAGAAGATAGGTTTATTAAGCAGAGACTTCGAGTTCTAGTTTAACTTCGTATCAGAGTTCAACCAAGCGACCATTACTGAGTTCTGGTAGCCCAGATCTTAAGAATTGGCGAGATACACAGCATCATGACCGCGTCATCGCCGCTTAGGTAGTTTTGAGTTCACGGCAAGTCGGAACCGCTTTTCGAATTGCCCAACTTACAAATCGAAGCCATCGACGAGGGTCCTGGGGGTGTTCGCACTTCCCAAGTTCCCCCGAGATTATCCTGAGCGGGCCGGTTTCATAGTGGCCACCACGGAACAACGTCGACGTCCATGACATGGCGTGTTCAGATGTGGATTCTGTTATGCTTGAGTAAAGTAGGTTGTATGCGCCCACGGAGAACATTGCCACGGGAATCTAAGCCCTAGGCGTTTAGTCATGTCGATGGCGGCAACAAAGACAAGAATGGTTAATCTAGCAATATAGTGTACAATACCTTTAGTCTTCATAAAAAATCAACAGGGCAAACGCCATTCCTACCAGATAGATATGCTGCTTCAAACCAGGTATTTCAATGCTACGGTGACTGGCTGGTTAATATGCATGGCCCCAAGCGCCCATAAAAATAGATAACAAAGAGGCTTTGATAATGACTGGTTTTCTAACCTACGTCCTTCGATCAAATTCCTTTTTTTTTTTTTTTTTTTTTTTGGACAACGAGAAAGTTAGTAACAGTTCTTCCTGAGTTCTAATGTATGAATTAACCCTGGGAAGCCAATAGACAACATGATTCGAGTCCCAAGTGCCAACGACAGAGATTTGGGTTGTGAAAATCAAAAGAAGCTTCTGGATAACTCTCGTCACAAAAGTAAACTGGATTGCTGTCTTAGCCGCTACTGCAAGTGTCAAGTCTTGAGTAGCATCGGAGTCTCGAGCCGAGGTTTCCGCAGACCTCTGCGTCCATCTGACCTGAAGGTGTTACCGCCGAGCTTTTGGCAGACACAGTCTGGAGAACTGGAGAAGAAGAAAATGACGTTTTCGCACGAGGATGACTTGGTTGCCGGTCATGGCTTCCCCTTTGGGTAACCCATCTTGGCAAACTCGACGGCCGGAATTGAGCCCAAGGAGGGAACTACTACCCTGAATCAGATCTCCACGCGAGCGAAACACTCTGCACCATTTTGCAGGCCCTTTGGCAAACTCTGTTTCAATTTTCCAGGTTTTCATCCAATCTGGACTTTTTGCATTGATTCCAAAGATTCCATGATTTCAACTTTTCGCTTGAACCGCGCTATTGTTAGCCGAAACCTGTCAACGTCTGAACACTACCGTGCCGCCATGTGTTCGATATTGAGGCATGGCAGCTAATGCTCGTCGATATTGCACGAACCTTGGGCTTGGGTCGCCAAAAACGAAGCTATCTGCGAAACTACCCACACAATTCGCAACTGGGGCCAGCGGCCATTTTTGCCTGAATTCCGCTGCAACAGTGCAACTGTGTTTGCCGGATGTCACCGACCTTGTCCGTTGATGGCCGCCAATCATTGTCCGTACTCAATTCCAAAGCTCAAACGCCGTTGCATTTCCCCACAGATTTAGCACATAGCGCTACAATCGCTCGCACTTCCTAAGCCGGCGCACGGAAGAGCATCCCCCATGGCCCACTCCTTCCAAATCAGGCTTGGTGCTTGAAGCTATCACGGTTCCTTTCAGGACGTTTTCACCAGTTTCCACTGGGTTTCTGGGGAAGAATCTCTTGGTTTGCCCCTTTCCCCGGCTCAGCGAGATTGGCACCCGGAATATGGGGGAAAACGCGGGAGGTCCAAGGCGGGATCGAGTCCGATTTTCCCTTCTTTTTGTCTTGGGCCATCCACCTCAACCCATCAAGGTCAATACCGGACTTGATGTTACCGTCCATCCTCACATGGAGACTCGGCCGGCCTAGCTCTCAACCACATGTTCCCCAGATTCTGCACAATGCGTCCTCCTTTCATCAAACCTTGGACCCGCTATACCCCACCAGCAGCCTCGGATGGCTGTTGACGGCCGAGTTGACGGCGACACCGGTTTGCTGTCGAGGATACCTCGTGGAAGCCACCGATCCACCTGCACGTATTTGCAACTCCAATGTTGCTGTAACATGGGCCGAGATGCCCAGCACCATAGGTCATGCCTTGCCATGGCGGTACCACGGCGTGCTACACCGTGGTAGTGTATTGACAGGGGAAGTGAGTGAGGCTCTCTCGTGGGTATAAAGATCGTCGTTGCAGTCACTCAAGGGTCACATTTTTCAACCGTCGATCAGCCAGAAACAGTCATCCCGCGGTCCTTTCCTCTCCAGCCGTTCTTTGAAGATCCGAGTCAGAATATCTTTAACCATGTCCAAGACCAGCACCCTTCTCGCCTCCTTGGCCGGCGCGGCCCTTGTCGCTGCCCACGGACACGTCTCCCACGTCATTATCAACGGCGTCCAGTACGAGAACTATGATCCTTCTACTCATTTCTACCAGCCAAACCCCCCAACCGTTCTTGGCTGGTCTGCCCTTCAGCAAGACAATGGCTTCGTTGAGCCCAACAACTTCGGCACTGCCGATATCATCTGCCACAAGGGCGCTGCCCCCGGAAAGGGCTCTGCTACCATAAATGCTGGTGACAAGATCAGCATTGTCTGGACTCCTGAGTGGCCCGAGTCTCACGTCGGTCCCGTCATCGATTATCTCGCCAACTGCAACGGCCCCTGCGAGACCGTCGACAAGGCCAGCCTTAGGTGGTTCAAGATTGGTGGTGCCGGCTATGACAGCGCTACTGGAAAGTGGGCTGCTGATGCCCTCCGTGCCAACGGCAATAGCTGGCTCGTCCAGATTCCTGCGGATCTCAAGTCTGGCAACTACGTCCTGCGCCACGAGATCATCGCTCTTCACGGCGGTCCCAACCCCAACGGCGCTCAGGCTTATCCTCAGTGCATGAACTTCCGCATCAATGGCAGCGGCAATAACTCCCCCGCCGGTGTCCCCGGTACTTCCCTCTACACTGCCACTGACCCCGGCATCCTCTTCAACCCCTTTGTCAGCAACCCTCAGTACCCCGTTCCCGGCCCTGCCCTCATCCCCGGCGCCGTCAGCAGCATCCCTCAGAGCAAGTCCGTTGCTACCCGCACTGCTTCCGCCACTCTCCCCGGCGCTACCGGCGTTGCCCCTACCTCTGCTGCTGTCACCACTACTTCCGCTCGCCCTACTAGCACCCTGGTGACCGTCACCACCGCCTCCGCCCCTGCCACCACTGCTGCTCCTACCGGCGCTGCTCAGCCCAAGTGGGGTCAGTGCGGTGGTAGCGGCTGGGCCGGCGCAACCGCCTGCGTTGCCGGCTCTACCTGCTCCGTCATCAACCCCTACTACCACCAGTGCGTCTAAGAGGAGGTTGAGCTAGAGTAAAGAAGATGTGTATGATAGGAGGAAGAAAGACAACCCGAGATGGATATGACTGATCGGCTCAAACCGCCGATGAAAGGGGTTTCTGTATCCCCGAGCTCTTCGTTGTATATATATTCATGATCGAGATGATTACGTCGATAATTCAGATGATGGTTATGTTGTTAAGCTGCTTTCGACCCCTGCAATGTGACATACTATTTACTGATTATGTTCGAGATCTGGGGGACCTGGATGTAGATAGATAGATGTACTCAGTGAGAGACTGTGGACAAGAAAGGGGATACAGCTTCTGGCTATGTATATTTTTTGTGTAGTCAAAGGATGTCTTGATAGCCAAAGTATGAAACGGGATTTAGGCGCACCAGTATCTAGATACAGTGATGCATGGCGAGCCGTTAACTAATTATCACAAACGTGTTCTTCATATGTCATTTTGTGAAGGTTGCTGATAACCTGATAGTCTCTTGGTCGCACAAACTGAAGTAATATCGCTGTATGGCAATGAGAAGAAAGCACAGCGCACCACTTTTATTATCTAGATGGTTGAAAATCATAGAATACCTATAGAAATTGATATATTCCTTTGTATATCATTGATATCATCATTCCTTTTCATCAGTGGGGAATCATATATCGATTGCCCAAATGTGATACTTAGAAATCCTCCAAAGAAGACAAGACAAGAAAAAGAAAGAAGAGATTGTTTGAAAATCATAATGCCGCCATTCAGCCCTACCAAGCAACATCACAAAGAGACTAAGAAAAGAATCTAGCCCGAATACTCTCTGAGGAAAAGTCTTCGTTCCCCCATGTTTTTGCTCCTCGAATTTTAGCTTCTTTTGCTGTTCTTCATCCTTAACAACGTCACACCGGAAATGATTGAAACCTTAGAGGTAGATAGATGTGCCATATCAATTTCCAAAGACCACAACCTTTTTTCACTACTTCTTCTTCTTCTTCTTCTTCTTCTTCTTCTTCTTCTTCTTCTTCTTCTTCTTCTTCTTCTTCTTCTTCTTCTTCTTCTTCTTCTTCTTCTTC